>CAJPDP010491234.1:0-11515 GCA_905336975.1 Bombina variegata variegata
AGCAAGAGAAATACTTATCCTTGAGAGCAGCAAAAGAAAAGAGGCAGTTGGGATTGTGTGTGGACTGTTTATAACATAATGAACATTGCTGATTGGTCTGTTTTGAATATCAACTTTAAACGTTGCTTTTCATTGGTCATTGTTTTTATCTCCTTTCTTTCTATGTTAAATGTTTGAAATGTATTATGTTACTTTGAATGGCTGCTGAGTAGTAAAGGAAAAGGCTTATGCAAAATAATCATCTCTGTCTCTTTAATAAAATCTAGATTATACCTTCACAAAGCTAGGATAATCGGAATTGTTCCCAATCTAGGAGTGCCCAATCACAGAAATCCATAAAAGCAATCATTCAGTGTCTCCGCTCGGCTACCCTTTTAGACACTTGGAGAATTCAACATCCTTCACAAAAAACATTTACATTCTTCTCACACCCACACAAAACCCATTCAAGACTTGATTATATATGCATAGATCAATTAGACTTACCATCGGCCAGGGACTCTGAGATAGCTCCGACTCCTTGGTCGGACCATTCCTCAGTTTCCCTATACCTAGAATGGCCGGAACGTCCCACCCTGGACTTCATTTGGAGACTTGTTAACACCCTATTGCTCCAACCACCAATATTGGAAAAGATCACCCGCGCACTTACGGAATATTTCCAACACAACACAATCTCCCAGTCCTCTCCGCAAATCATATGGGAAGCCCACAAGGCAGTTATAAGGGGCAAATTTCTTAAACAAAAGGCAATCCTTATCACGACATATAACACGGAATATCTTAAATTAATAAGCGCACTACGAGATGCAAAAAACACTCACATGCTCAACCCCAAAAGTAATGTAAACTTAAATAACCTTCAGAAAGCAAGACAGAACTTAAACAACCTCTTGAATAAAGAAGCACATAGAAAGGCTTACTACCTTAAAAAAACTTTATTTCACTGAAGGCAACAAAGCTGGGACTTTGTTGGCTAGGACTCTTAAAAAACGCAGCTATGCTAACTATATACATAACATACTCACCTCCAACAACACCGAAACATACAACTGTAGAGACATAGCACAAGCCTTTCGCTCCTATTACACTAAACTGTATAATATCACCCCTACCAGCAATTCCTCTAACATCCCCTTAAAAGACGAATACCTAGAATCAGCACACCTACCAAGGATTCCAGATTCGGTATCCCAAGCCCTAGAGAATCCTATAAGCCCACAAGAAATCCTAGAAGCCATCAAACAGACCCCGACGCAAAAAGCCCTGGCCAGGATGGACTGACCAACTTTTACTATAAACAATTCAGGCACATTTTAACACCTCACATGGCCAACTTATTCAACATTAGATGGGGACGGTCGGTTCTCTTCCCAACAGCTGGAGGCTCACATATCCGTTATACATAAGCAAGGGAAATCTGCCACAGACCCTGGCAACTACCGCCCAATATCCTTATTAATTGGGGACATAAAAATATATGCTAGGATAATCGCGCACCGCATTAACTCTATCCTGCCCACGATAATACACACCAATCAGGCGGGGTTTGTGCTGCTCAGGGAGACCAGAGACAACACCATTAGAGCCTTACGCCTAATAGTGCAAGCCAAAGCTGGGAATATCCCTGTTGTTCTGGTCTCCACTGGTGCGGAAAAAGTCTTTGATAGGTTGAATTGGACATTTTTACATAGAACCCTACATTATTTTGGATTGGGGGATACAATGATTAAGAGGATATTTCATTTATATTCCAAACCCACAGCTAAAGTCAGAACGAATGGGGTGCTGTCAACAAGCTTCCCCATATCAAATGGTACTTAACAGGGATGCCCCTTATCCCCTATATTACTTGTATTAACAATGGAGGCCCTGGAGTCCCACGTCAGAGCAAACCCTACCATTACAGGAATACCCATTGGTCCTAAGGACTATAAAATATCAATGTTCGTGGATGACGTTTTGCTCACTCTTTCATCCCCTAAAAATCAATACCATCACTTTTAGTAGAATTTGATTCCTTTGGGGAACTATCCAACTTCTTAATCAATAAACAGAAATCCGAAATCCTGAACATTTCCCTTCCACCACATGAATTCCAACACCTACAGACTATATGCCCTTACAAACTCCAGACTTCCCACCTGAAATATCTTGGCGTTCAGTTAAACCCTACTATCTCACAAGCATTTGATAACAATTATAAACCCTTATTCACAACCATTCAACATCTCCTACGTACATGGCAGGATAAACCACTTTATTGGTGGGGGAGGATCCAAGCAATCAAGATGACCACACTGCCTAAAATACTATACATCTTTCAAACTGTTCCAATAACACTACCTAGATATTATATACAAAAATTACAAAGGCTCCTCAACACCTTTATTTGGAGAGGGACCCGCCCCTGAGTAAATGCAACAACCCTACATAGATCATTGAGGATGGGAGGGCTGGGAGTCCCAAAACTGGAGACTTACTATAGGGCAATAGTCCTACAACACATACTGGACTGGCATGGCAAGAGCGGAGCAAAGACATAGGTCTCATTAGATTCGCAAATACTAAAAGCCTCTAATCCATGGACAATCTGTTGAATCCCCGCTAGGCTAAGACCACCAATTTGTCATAAATCACCCTTATTCAACCATATCTTCTGCCAATGGGATCATCTAATCCAAAATACGCCTACTCTCTCTACGCTACAGTCCCCCTTAACCCCGATATCCCCAAACATGGAATTTATGGGAGGCTATGCGATGATGGGAAAACCAGAAGTAACATGGGAGATACCTGACACCATACCCATCCTAAGGCTCTTAGACAAAGGAAAATTTAGGCCAAGGACTGATATGCAAGATATTTTGAATAGAGCCTTCACCTCTTGGCTTAAATATTCCCAATTGCACCATTTCCTACATAACAATCAATTTAAACACAACCTTACAAGCCTCCCACCCCCTTCGAACTTTTGTCTGACAGCCATCCCACCTAGAAGATCTCTCTCTTTATCAAAATCAATATTAGAGGTAGCGGGCCAGCCTCAGCTACCATCTTACACAACACAATGGCATAGTGAACTAGGTATACAGTTAGATGATGAGGAATGGGGAAAGATCTATAACAACACTCGTAAATTCTCCACGTCCTCAAAACTATTAGAACTAAACTTCAAGGTTCTTTTACGCTGGTATTTAACGCCAATTAGATTACATAATATATACCCCTCATCGTCTCCGCTCTGTTGGAGAGGATGCGGGGCTAGCGGCACTATGCTACACATGTGGTGGCAGTGTCCCCATATCTCTCCTTTTTGGAGAGAAATAGAATTAACACTACAGTTATTGCTTGAGTAGGGTTTCCGTTTAACACCCAAGATGGCTCTTCTAAATAAAAGCACTAGTTGTAAATGTAAAATACGCTCCATACTTATACAAATGTGCCTGAACAGCGCCAAAGTACTCATTGCGCAAAATTGGAAGTCGCAGCCGGCACCCACTCGCCAACAGTGGGTACAAAAAATGGACGATACCCTCCCCCTAGAGCAATATGGCTATTATAAACGTAATAAACTCCCGTTATTCATGGATGTCAAGTTCTATTGGGAATCTATCAGAGACCTTGGCACTGCCCCCACTCATCCCATTGTCACACATTGAACCTACAACGCAATATGTTAATGTTTGTAAACTCTAAAGGAATGGAGGTTGAACCTGTATGTATCAGAATTACCTTTGTTGTTATGTTTGTTGTTACTGTTATGGTTACATTTCTCAGACTTTTATCTTATACCCTTGGAACTCAATGACTGGACTTTCTAATATGGTTCCGGGATAAGGTGGAACTCTGATCCCAGGGTATCAATGTACATCTCTCCCTTTATCTTACTACAATAGTCATTGTTATGTTATAAACTCTGTAACTTTGTATATGGAAATTAATAAAAACCAAGTATGAAAAAAATAATAATATTGTTAACCCCCCAGGATGGCCCATCATATCAGGGATAGGCTCTATGACCTCTAACCTATCAAAATATGTGGATAGCTTTCTAAAAAATGATGAGGTAAATCTAAACACATATTTGAAAGATTCCACAAGTCTTCTGATGTTATTACAGGACATAAAATGGGAGGAGCACATGATAATAGCTACACATGATGTAACCTCTTTATATACATCTATAAATCATAATTTTGGCATTGAGTCAATGGAGTATTTTCTAGCAAAAGATATTGAATTACCCAAAGTACAAAAAGATTTTCTGCTACAGAGTATAAGATTTATATTAGAATACAACTACTTTTCATTTAATAATGAGTTCTATAATCAGCTAGAAGGAACAGCAATGGGCACAAGGTTTGCACCAAGTTAAGCTAACCTATTTATGGGCGATTGGGAATCAATATTTTTAAGTAACTAAGAACTCGGTGCAAACCTTGTGCTCTTCAGACGGTACATAGACAATATTATTATTATCTGGAGGGGAGAGGAGGAGTCCTTAATAGAATTCTTCAACTCTATAAATAGTAATGACAGGGTGATTACATTCACCTATCAATATAGTCACGAACAGGTTACATTCTTAGATCTAGATATAAAGGTTGAATCAAACTGTACCACACTTTAAAATAATTTTATACATGCATCAAGCTGTCATTTTCACAACTGTAAGGAGAATATCCCTGTAGGCCAAAGTTTGAGAATTTGCAAAAACTGTTCAAAAATTGAAGATTTTGAAAACCAAATTAACATTTTAGAAGGGAAATTTAAAGACAGGGGATACAAACAAGAGACCATATATTCTGCAATTACTAGGGCTAAAAATACTAAAAGAAAAGAACTTTTAAAATACAAGACAAATAATGCTGATAACCAATTTAGTGAATATGATGTGCCCTTTATAAATGATTACAGTGAAGATCATATAAAAAAATACTTAAGAAACATTGGCATCTCATTTAGGAAAGCACAAAATCTGAAAACCATCTTGGCACCCAGTGAGTTTAAAAATAACCACAAAAAAATCCAGGAGAAAGATCTTATGGGTAATAATGTGAAAGTTTTTTCCCCCTGTCATATATGTAGGGCATGCCGTTATAGTTCTAGACTTAAAACCATAAGTATTCCAGGAAAATCTATAGAATTTAAAATAGAGGATACTATCAGATGTACAAATAAAGGCATTATTTATATGCTTCAGTGCTCGTGCAAGCTTATATATATAGGAGAAACGACCCGTATGTTAAGAGATAGGATAAGAGAGCACCTTTGCAATATTAAGAAAGGAAATCTAGACACCCAACTTTACAAACACTTCAGAGAAGTGCATAATAATAAACTATCAGCTCTAAAATATTGGGAACTACATAAAGCGAAACATAACTGGAGAGGAGGTAACTTTGAACAAAATATTTTAAGAAAGGAAGCCAAATTCATATACAATTTCAACACAATACATCCACAAGAGCTAAATTCAGAATTAGATCTGTCCCCCTTTCTAGGATCCTGATAAACTACATCTTACAGCAAAATACTGCCCAGCCATTTTTACATTCCCTGTTATGTTCCAATACTAGAAAAATAATAACTTGAATCCAAAATACTGCTCACCCCCCTTTTTCCCTGTTATGTTCAAAAAACTAGGGAAACATATGTCCCCACTAATTTTACATATTTTTAGACTCCCTTATTTGTGTTTTTTTTTTTCTTTCTTTATGTTTTTAATTTATATTTTATATATACAATTTATGCTTCCAGTATAGGGGAAATAGTTGTTATAATAAAGATAATCACTCACACACAATTAATTACACCTAAAAAATTATTTTAAAATACCACTGTTTAAATATTTTTCCTTTAGAAAATTATAGTTGATATTTATATAGCTATAAGTTTTGATATTAATATATCAATATATGTAAAAACACATACAAACACATCAAAAGATAGAGGAAATGATATTCTACTATACATTTCACAGTATAGATCACTAAGTATAATCAGTATTATTATTGATAAGAAGATACACAAACTCTCCCTTTTTCCTTTTCTTCTCTCTTTCCTTTTTTTCTCCCTTCACAATGTTGTATTTTAGGTCATAATTATAGACTCCACTAAAGAATAATAATGATACACTAATTAATAAAATTCACAGAATACACGTTTACTTTCATAAATGATATATTGCCCTAGACCGGAGCATACCTAAAACAGTAATTCATATTTTTATTTCATATTTTTTTTTAAATTTGTATTCTATTATATATATATATACTGTTCTAGTAAGTGTTTAGAAGTAGGGTTTTTTATATAACAAATGAGTGATATAAATATATGACATAAAAATTCACTTTATGTTCAAAACATCTATGGAAGTCACAAAGTAAAATCCCTTTTTTTGTTTTTTGTTTGTATAAGAAATGAACAATATAAATATATGCCAAAAAATCCGCTTGATTACGGTTGTTAAACAATAATGAAAGCTACAACATGATTGGACAAAAGATTCTGAAGTGATCCAATAAAGAAACAATGGAAAGTATTTAAATTAGGAGATGACTGAAACCCAGCATCTTGATAAAGCCCAATAACGTTGGATGAAACCTGTTGATGATAAGCTGTGTTAACCAAGAAACCAAGTAGAAACTAAATCAAACTGTAGTTTGGACTGAAATATACTAACAGTTCAAGTACTCGTTATCGCAAAAAAGGATGTTCCAGCTATAATGGATTGCTCCTGCGTACATTTGTACTAAGTGCAGGCAACGGACAACACCTACGAAAACATTGGTAAACGTGCGCAAGTTAAAACTCCCACCTACAATCGTCACACAATGACGTTACCTCAAGATGCCGCACATCCAACGTGCAGACCCGAGAAAAGTCCAGAGCCCAGGCAGCTGGTAAGACAATCGGCAGGGCAGACCTTACACTTTTTTCATCCACAGACACCATCTAACCAACAAACGAACCCGGTGAGATCTTGAAATCCAGGTGATTGGTAGAATAACCTCTAAGGCAAGTCTCATATCCACAAACCAGTGAATATAAACCTGTTACAGTGGGAGACACATTCGATCCAAGTGCTACATGGGAAGCTGGGATTATAGAAACCATGGAGTTCAGTAAATTAACCCACATAGTGGGTATCTTATTTTACACTCACCTGGGAGCACTAGATGCTCATTGAGATCACTATAAAAAGTGAAAATAACTTTGACCAAAAGGCAAGTTTGGAATATTCATTGTGAACAATATATCGACTACAATACTGTTATAATAAATTATTAGCACACTGGCAACAAAGTACGCCACCGAAAAAGAAATAAAGTACAGTATATTGGAATATATAGATACTAGTTAGTGAAGAATCACTTTGTAACTTTATAACAAATATTCTAAACTACACCAGCTCCATAAAGCGGATAGAATACACCATTTTTCTATGTGTGACTGAATAGCAAATATTGTTTCAAGTCTACAAGAAGCAACGCATTAAGGCATATATTTATACTTGGCCAGTGTCCGTCAGCCGTTTAGAATATAGGCACTCTTTTTGGGCCCTAACATTCGTGCAAACCTTTTTAATAATTAGATACATTTTTTTATACTTTTTAGAAATATGCACTTTTGATTTTTTACAGCTGTAATTCAAAAGATTTTTTGTGTTGCAACACATTTTTATTATTTTTTATTATATGATTTTAATTCATATATATATATATATGCTCATTATGACCTTACCTGTGTGATCCAATTTGGATAATTTTATATATGTTGCACAAGTAGCCTGCTTCTCCTTATAATATTGTTTAATAAATTGTCTTTGACTTAAATACTATCTCCTTTTTTATTCCCATTCATTAGATGTTAGACCTTACACCTACCATTGACTTTAACACTAGTGCTACTCTTAGCGCCCCACTTATATTACACACCCGTTTGCTAACTCATAAATAACTCCACGGGAATGAGCACAATGGTATCTATATGGCACACCTGAACTAGCGCTGTCTAGCTTTAAAAAATTGTCAAAATACACTAAGATAAGAGGTGGCATTCAAGGGCTTAGAAAGTAGCATATGAGCCTACTTAGGTTTAGCTTTAAACAAAGAATATCAATAGAACAAAGCAAATTTGATGATAAAAGTAAATAGGAAAGTTGTTTAAAATTTCGTGCCCTATCTGAACCATGAAAGTTAAATTTTTACTAAACCGTCCCTTTAACTTGAACTGGATTCACAGGATACACGTGCACTTTCAGACACAAGCACTAGCAACAAGAAGACATATTATATGAAGCTGTAATCACAAATTTAAGAGGCAGGTACTGCTTTATTTGCCTCTCTGCCACATTAGAAATGGCAAGATCCATCAGCTGACACTCTCTCGTTTGGGGTGATTGACATGCCCTGCTTTTGTGCAATTGGTTATGCGAAAGCAGGTGGTGGCATTGCACAAGAAAGCTCTTGTGCAATGTTAAATGTTGCCAAGTCACACGATTCTAGTGTATATTTGCATACATAGGTATACAGCACAACTTAAAAATTAAAGCTTTTAAAATGATTACTTATTTAAAATTAAATTTTAACCCCCTTAGAAGTTATGCCATAACAGGGACTTTGTTTCTATTTTTATTCTGCATCATCTACATTGACCTGAACTAAAAATACCTATAATACAAGTAACACATATGGATCCTATGTTTTTAGATGTCCGAATAAACCTTTGAAGTTTTATCTATATGGCTTACTGAAGAATCTTGTTTCTTTGAGTGCTGAGTATCCTGTTGTCCTTGACAGAGGCAGTCTCCTTGCACCAATCCCATGACTCTTTCCCTCAGAACGTGTCGACGCTAAAGACACAGGCAGGAGCCAGAGTCAGAGCACTGAGGGTTTGAACTTTTACTCTACAATACAAGTAAAATACCATCTGGGTGGTGACCCTAGATTAAAGGTGTAAGGTCAATGAGGAAGAAGAGTATTTGTGCAGTGGGGTCACTGAATGTTATCTACCCTAGTACTTGCTATTACCATAGTTTGAATGTTATTCTAAAAATAGGAAGATGGTGGTTTAATTGGTTTTAATTGGACTAAAGTATTACAGATGGATAGATTTTTTCGTGTTATTTTTTCGCATATCAGAACATTTATTTTGAGCTCACAGATCCTTATGTTTGTATTGCAGTACTGTGAGTCTTCTTTCCTTTAAAACTGCCATTCGCTATTTGCAGGTGAGTAAAACAATCACCTGCCCCTCCTACAGCTTAACTGAAAAGTACTTGTGATGCTGGATTGCTTTATGCTTTTTGCTTTGTTTTAACTCTGTTTTACATTTGTTTTGCTTGAAGGCAGAATTAAACAAAAATCATTTCATGATATGACTTGTTTTACAGTCTAAAAAGAAGCAGCTCATATTCTCTGGCGTATTATAAATGTAAACCAGCTGTGTATAGCGGGATATTATTGCATGTACATGTCTTGATTCCTGCTCATTGTTTTCTTGTATTTCATGTATTAAGGCTCCTGGCACATTTAAACTGCAAGAAACAGGCCGTTTAAGAGTAGTTTGCTATGAGTTGTGTACAATTACTGTCAATTATCATTACAACTGCTTTGTTCAAATTACATCAATTAAAATGACACCCGAGGTCAAAAACAGAGGGGAATTTAACCCCTTTGCTGCTTGGAATTTCAGAGAAAAACTTGCCTAAAGTAGCGGATAATTTTTAGCATTTTTGTTATCACTCTGTTTAAACAGAAATAGAGCTTTTGTTTTTTAATTTACCTATGAAAACTTTATATATTTTTAAAGTAGACAGCCCAAGGTATTGCTCTAGGTCCATTTTGGTATATTTGATGCTAATATTTGGCCACCAGATATGATCATAATATTTTTTTTCTGTAGTGTAGTGGTTCCCCCTACCTCCCCTCATTAATAAGGGTGCCACCCTTCCAGTTATTCTTTTACCTCCCGCTGGCACAAGAAGCTGATCATTACAGATGGTGTCACACACAGTGCCACTGTCTGTAATGATCTGGCATCTGCCTTCATATGGTAATGGAGAATGACCATGTAAAGACAGATGCCGGAACTTTACAAACGGTGACACACACACACAGTGTCACTGTCTGTAACGATTTGGCATCTGCCTTTTTATGGTAACAAAACACAACCATATGAAGACAGATGCCTGCAGCTCAGGAACAGCAGCTCTCAGCTGTCACTTTACAGCCAAAGCTGCAGTAGCTTCCTGAAGCTCTAACCGTCTAACGTATATATGAATATTATGAGGTACAATGAGCTTTGTACCGCCTGACGTATATATAAGTTGCATTGGGTCAAGGGGTTAATCCCAAATAAAAAAAAATTGTTTTAAAAAAATAAATAAAAAAGATCCAGAGTTTCCATACTTTGTCTACAGGAAACACATATTACAGACACCCTTTGCATTTGCCTCACACATACACAAAGCTATTGGTGCAACCACCCACATCCAATACGCATTACCCTTTACACACCTAAGCACACACACCTAAGCTACCCTTTAGCAGGTATGTACTTACAAAAGCTCAATTCTATTAAAGCAAATTCATGATAGCCTCCATTGATGTATCATGTAGCAAAAGAATATTGTGAGTAATTCTCTAAACTTTTCATTAAAGTTTAACAGGTCAAGCTAGTTTGTCTTTTAATAGAAAATATTTGTCTCTCCTGGAATTGTCAATATTTATTTATTTTGGAAGGCATGCAATATTAAATAGAGAATCCAGTTTATTTTATTTTCTTTCTTCAGATAAATCACTAAAATGCATTACATTAGCTGCATTAGAAACCATATAATGAAAGAGTTTTTAGCTCTATGTGTCCCTCTGGCCACTTGAAATTTCGAGTTCTCATGATGTGAGGTTTCAGGGCTCAGGAAGAGGCATATTATATAATTTCCTTACTTCTATTATGCTTAAAAGTAAGTAAACAGCCCCAGGGTACTTCTACAGAAAACAAGCATAAGTCCCTTTCACAGAACAATGACAAGTAATAGTCAACAGCATGTACTCTATTACTAGTGAAAAGCTTATCACAAATTGTATTTAAAACATTCTGACTGATTTTAGCAGGGGGCCTTAGATGAGAACAACAGTAATATGTTACTGTTCCTCCTTCCGCACTGTTTCTCTGAAAAGGGCCGTTTTACTTTGATTCAAGCAGTTGTTGCATGTTTTGGGGATATACCTAACAACCTCTGGCAGTTGAAATCTTTTTAGAACACACAATGGTAATCAATAGACTATTACAATACCATTAGAGGATGCATGCTGTTTTACCTTTAAACTTATGGAAGGAATTTCTGATTGTATTTACATTATAATAATACATTCCAGTTTAAAAATGACCTTGGGTTATTGTGATACTGCAACTTTAGAAAGCACCATAAATACATGGACCATTATATCTTAGACGGCAGACTCTAAGATCTGTATCTTATTTTCCTTTTATATATATATATATA
>CAJPDP010491530.1:0-10450 GCA_905336975.1 Bombina variegata variegata
CTTAGCTAAGAGCTTGTAAGTGAGTGTTGGACTTTCTCTGTGTGTTGTATGAATTTGTATTGTAATTATCCCTATGGTTCTTGCACCCAGACCTGTCTGGGGTTAACTGCCTGTGACTCTGGGGACAGCACATCTTCCTGCGAGTGCCAGTGAGCATCCAGGGCTGAGCATGTTGCAGGGTCATGGGATGTGTACCCGGTCCGGTCTGAGAGTGCAGTCCCCTTCGGTGTTTTGTATATGTCTTAGGTGATTACATAATCCTGTGCACCCTTTACTTGTTCCCTAGGGTCCCAAGTTTTTGGAAGGGACCTTGACATGGTACCTGGGCTTGTCCCATTTGGCCAAATGTGGTAACTAACCCTTCTATTTTTGCTTTTAATCTAAGCTGAGAGCTTGTGAGTGAGTGCTGGACTTTCTCTGTGTGTTGTATTAATTTGTTTTGTCATTTCCCTATGGTTCTTGCACCCAGACCTGTCTGGGGTTAACTGCCTGTGACTCTGTGTACAGCACAGCTTCCTGTGAGTGCCAGTGAGCACCCAGGGCTGAGCATGTTGCAGGGTCATGGGATGTGTACCCAGTCTGGTCTGAGAGTGCAGTCCCAGGGCTGAGCATGTTGCAGGGTCCGGTCTGAGAGTGCTGTTCTCTTCCATGTTTTGTATATGTCTGGTCTGATTACATAAGCCTGTGCACCCTTTACTTGTCCCCAGCTTGTTGGATTGAGAGCTTGCATTGTGTGGCTGTTTTAGGGTCCCAGGTTTTTGGAAGGGACTTTGACGTGGTACCTGGGCTTGTCCCATTTGGCCAAATGCGGAAACTAACCCTTCTATTTTTGCTTTTAATCTTAGCTGAGAGCTTGTAAGTGAGTGCTGGACTTTCTCTGTGTGTTGTATTAATTATTTTTGTAATTTTACCTATGGTTCTTGCACNNGGGGACAGCACAGCTTCCTGTGAGTCCCAGTGGCACCCAGGGCTGAGCATGTTGGGATGTGTACCCGGTCTGGTCTGAGAGTGCAGTCCCCTTCTGTGTTTTATGTATAGATAGATAGATAGATAGATAGATAGATAGATAGATAGATGGATAGATAGTGAAATTAAATTCAGCCAGACAATCTTCTTAAAAATAAAAAACCTTTAATTCATAGCAAGTTAAAAGCCACAGACAGCATGAAACAGGAAGATCTGTCTAACATTTTTCGACCGTATGACCTTAATCATAGTCACTTCATTGATTAAAAACAATTTAAAATATATACCTTTTGCTGACATACTATTTGGTAGCCACTGATCATGTGACTAAACATATGTGCATCAAAACATTTAACCTCTTCTTATCCAGTTTAAGGAGGTGCCTCAACAAAAGCAACAGTAAGAAATACACAATACAATTTTTGTAAACATAAATCGATCTATCATTTCAATATGTTATAAAACATATGACAAGTTAATGAATATATTGTCTGAAAAAACCATGACACTGTTTTATAGGTCTAATCTATCCATTACATTCTTCAGATATCAAACCTGCATTATTGAGAGATACATCTAACCCATATTGGTAGAATTGGGGGGGGCTATATAATATACATTCTCCTATAAGTGGACACTTGTATCCAAATTAAATGATGCATGTGACTATCTGTATTGAATATTCTATTTACAATTTGTGTATTTCATATAAATGATTCTGATATGACTAAGCGCCGAGGGAAAAGTTCACGCCTATAGCTCTGTGCAAAGGCTACCTAGCTAGCCAAAGGTTAAGTTGATGAAATGGTGTGTGTACAGAGCACCTAAATGAAAGGCTAAGGTATCTTGGATAATCTAATCAGTGTGTAATATACAATGTGAGGTCCTAACTAATAATGGATAGCAGTGTATAAATTAAATTTATTACATTAATACATAAGCTAAAATCATGGATCCATGATGCTATAAAAAACACAATAATAAGAACAATATAAAAACAGTTTTAAAATGACAATAAATTGCAGATAAGACCAATTATGCACTGGGATTATTCAAAATTCTAATAGCCACGTCTTATTGGTATAGCTTATTAATACCTTCTAAATAATGGTAAGTCCTTCTGTAAACTGTCCTAGTAGATAAATGGTAATTGTACAATCAGAAAAATTGATTCTCCAAAAAAGTGACTTGTGTCTTTAAAATACTCCTGTTGGGGGGCGGAGCCAGCAGCGGACCTGACTGGTCGCAGAGATTTGGAGCTCTCATCTAATACCTGCCAAAAACCAACTAAATTTATCCCTGAATCCCTCAAGAACCCACATAATTTGAGATAAAGTATATCCTCCACCTACCCGGTCCTAGAATTTTTATTTGGCCTGTTTATCTATACTTTGCTAATTTCTAGAAACCCCCATCGCAGCGGCAACTGCAGGACTAAGCGGAGGCATACTCCTGGTGTGAGGAGTCTACACGGAGATCAGAAGAGAACCATCATTTTAAAGGAGGACTTTATTTGCTAGCCTTTACATTTGGGTGCCATAAAACACTGGTTCACACCCGTATCAGATAGCAGCTCATCTCACTTTCTCACAGCGGAGCGGAGGTGAAAGCCCGTGAACGGCTGCCATCTTAGCCGTCACTCACGAGTCTCAGCAGGAGCGGACGCTGCAACCTATTACTTTAGCCCTATTGCTGCCTGGACCCGGCTGCCCGGTTCGACCGGAATCAATTTCAGACTGCAGTAGGTCACCCTCTCACCAGCAAGCAGATCCTGGACCTGCAAACGCCACGTGGGTACACAGCAACAGCTGCTTAGGAGATGGAATCATCCTCTGAGGTATCTGGCCCCTGCTGAATCAGCCCTTCCACCGGAGTGAGTATTGTGATCACGGTCACATCTCAGAGACTGTAAAGAAATAATTTATTTTACTGGCAGCACGCACTTAGGTGCCTTTCTGTACTAACAAATTCAGGGACATTGTTTCACATAATACATAGGCCCACAAACGCTACAGGGCCTCGACATACTGCACACGCTCTAGCTATAACTGTAAGTGCCACGCAACTAGACGATACTTATAACATCTTACTACCTCCTGCCTTTCTGATGTTTACTCTCTGATTGGGACCATATACACTGACTCTAAACACTTAGGAGTACTGTGTTGCATTTTACCTCCGCTGAGCAGCCTGTGTTTAAAAGAACATTTCTACTTCACTCATATCAGGAATGTGAATAACATTGAGTCTACAGAGAACAACCTTTCAGCATCTCCATAGGCCCAAAGTAGATCCTCACAAGAGGTACACGCTTTACCACACTGTTACAGTAAACTCATATATTACCCCATCTGTAATACCAGATAACAACTTTTCATATTCAACATCAGGCTCGTGGGCTTCCTCTGAGACACAGGATACTCCAGCCTTGAGATAAGAGACCCCCTCCTCCCTTTCCTGCTGTCACAGGTGGACAGTGGGTCATAACTGCTTCCCCTCTCCCACTTCGCCCAATAGGGGGCACCTCCCCAGGAGGTGGGTCTGCAACAAAGGCCTCTCTATTTGAAAACTGTCTATTTCATATAAGACACATTAGGCCTCACTTCTGAAGGCCCTCCGCTACCAATCTCCTTAGACTGCATTCACTGATTCACATCCTACATGGTTGAAGAAATATGCAGGGCTAGATGCCGCAGTGAAGGTGTGGGTGGAACCCCCTCTAGATTTCATCACTGAAGTGAGAATTTTACTCAATTCTTCTCAAAGCCCGTTTGTACTGTGCATCACAGTAGGAGTACATAATCAGATCTATCTAGTTACCCTTATCAGCATGTCGCAAGCTATGGGGAAGAAACAGAAACGTCAAGAAAACCCCAAAAGAACTCTCACAGACCATTTTCATAACAGAAATGTGTCAGACCAAGATCTTTCAGAGGAAGAATATAGAGATACCTCTACAATAAGTGGAAAAAAGTCACAAAACAGACGTCATGAGAAAAGATCAGCCGATGTTAACACAGTCCACATTTCTAGATACAATCAAGTCTTTATCAGACAAGATGGATACCCACTACACATCCCTGCGCCAGGAACTGAGGCAGTCAGTTGGCAAATTGAGGAGAGATCTATCATCTTTGGGTGAACGCACAGAAACGCTTGAGAAGAAACACGAGGACCTAGCTGTAGACCACGCAAACCTTATGCTCAAACTCTAGCGGAGCTAATCACAGACCTGGAAGGGAAACTAGCTGACCAGGAAGACAGATCCCGCCGGAATAACTTAAGACTCAGAGGAATACCAGAATCCATAACCACAGCAAACCTGCCGGACTTCCTGAACGGTTTATTTAAAGAGCTACTGGGATCACCTCAGGGGCAAGAGCTCCTGCTAGACAGAGCCCACAGGGCTCTGCGCCCACGTAATTCCAAAAATGATACCCCTAGAGATGTCATTGTCAGACTCCACTACTACTCCACCAAAGAGAAAATTCTTAGAGCAGCCTTCTCTAATAAATCCCTACCGGAACCATATCATAAAGTGCAGATATTCCCAGACCTGTCGCAACACACCCTAGCAAGAAGAAGAACGTTTCAACAATTCACCCAAATTCTCAGGCATAACAGCATTAAATACAGATGGGGATTCCCAGTAAAGCTTTTTCTTCAACATAATGAATGTTCCTATGTGATCACTTCTCCAGAACAAGGTATGAAACTCCTCAGCTCTCTGGGTCTCTCCTCCGCACAGAAGTCACAGAGAAAGACCACAGCTGTAGGTAACGCTTTGAATCCATTAGTCCCTGACTGGAACTCTCATCATCAGGGAGCAACCTCTCCACCGAATGGACAAGCACAGGAAAATTAGGTAATGTTTAACTTATAAGAACTCACTTGTGCCTCCTACGTCCTAGGCTTATACTTATACATAAGAGACAGACCCCCAACATTGAAAGACTAAGCAGATTTTAGATCCATCTAACACTTGAACCTTCCCTCCCTTAGGTTCATTTTTATCTAAACTTCCCCTAACCCTCCCCCATGGGAGGTTCTTTAAGACTTAGGCTTCAATGGGCTTACGCACGGATACATATCTTACTCTCATGAGAGCCCAAAGGCCTAACACTACTAATTTGTACCCATTGCTCACTCCACCCCATATAGGTGGTGCAACTATCTCCCTCATTGGACTGGTTAGGGCACAAAATTGCCATGTTTTCTCTTGTCTCTGCTTTCTTTTTCAACAGAATGTTCCTCATGTTGCTCTCCCTGATGGTCTATGAGACACGAAAGGTTTTGTAATTAGAAAGACTGGGACAACCACATAATCAATCTCAGGTTAAACTGTGTTTATGTTTTAGTATAATGCTGTTCGTTTATTGAAATGTTTATCTCACTTTGTATTTTATGTTTTGCCTTGTTACATGCAACTCACCCTCCATATAAGTCTCACTTCTACCACCCCTAAACCATACCTATACCTAGAGGGGCCCTCCACCCCATCATCTGAGTTTACCTTCACTCAACCTCAATAATATTTGACTACACACTTATACTTATAGCCCCAATCAAATCCTTCACTTCGCTACCTCCCAGATACCAAAACTAGCCTCACCCTTTATCTCTGGCTCCGCCCCTCCCTCTCTTTCTTTCTCTCTCTCTCTTTCTCTCCCTATCTTACTCACTTACCTCTCGCCCGCCTCCCTATTACCTTTCTCTTCTTTTATCTCTCTTTTAAGGCCCTCTGCCTTAAATATATTATCTCTTTTTTCACCTATATGTTTTCAAATCTAAGCGGCTCTTGCCCGTTGTAACTCTTCTCTGGTTTACCTCTCTTCAAACAACAATTACACCATCAGACTCATATCTCTAACCTGACCCTCTCCGGAAATTTACCTAAATACCCTCCATTGTCGAACCCAAGGGTGGACATAACGGAACACCTGATCTACCTCCTTCCCTGATTGCATGCTGGTATAACATACACTTCTCCTATCTGTCCCCTTTCACAATCTAAATTTAAAAATGGAAGACCTTAGGTTTCTTTCTCTTAATGTACAAGGACTTAATTCCCCGACTAAACGCAGCCTACTCTCGAATCATTTACAAAAACACAAAATAGATGTCGCCTGCGTACAGGAGACTCATTGGACACGAGCTGCCTCCTTATCCCGTATCTCTAGAAGATTCCCTGTAGTAATTGAGGCCTCCTTTAAATCAAAATCTAGGGGAGTGGCTATTTTTATTAGTAAGGAGGTTCAGTATGAACCTATATATCTTGATGTAGACCCCCAAGCTCGCTACCTCATCCTCATTTGTAAACTTAACACTCACATAATCACCCTTGTAAATCTATACACTCCCAATACCAGGCAGGTCCACTTCCTAAGAAAAGTTCTCAGACGAATATTTGATGTAGTACAAGGTGAGCTCATTGTTGCAAAGTCTTTTCAGACATTGATGAGCCAACACAACTTATATGATACTTGGAGAGCACATCACTCACACGAGAGGGATTATACTTTCTATTCTCCTGTACATAAGTCACACACCCGAATAGACTACTTTTTCATCCCACCATGGTCATTAGACAAAATCTCGCATATTAAGATCATTCCAATATCTTGGTCCGATCATGACGCTTTATATCTATCACTCAATGCCAATCACGTCCCCACATCACACCCTACCTGGAGACTCAAAGACTGGATATTAACGGACCCACCGACAAAAATAAAATTACATAAATTAATCCGCAATTTTTTAGACATCAATGACGACCAGTTCACTTCCACTGAAAACCTATGGGCTACACTTAAGGCTTTCCTTAGAGGCCATCTCATCCAGTTCGATAACATAAAAAGTAGGGAGAGGGAGATCACCCTTTCCTCATTAACAGTCCAATCTAGAATCATTAGGGAGCAACTACATAGGTCCTACTCTGACGCACTCAATGATCAACTGGTTGCGCTAAATAAAAAGATACAGGATTTAGAACTCATTAGCCACACAAGCCATGCTAGAAAAAGTTAAGAAAATGTATTACCACTTCAGTAATAAGCCGTCCTCTTTACTAGCTCAGAAGCTTAGGCAACGCACGGCACAGTCACGAGTCCTTGCTGTTAGGAAAGATTGAGGTGAATTAGCTCACGCGCCCAGAGATATAGGAAACACATTTCGAGATTATTACGCGAAACTCTACAATCTAGAGAAGGACTTAGACAATCCCCCCCCCTCTAAGACAGCGATATATACCTTCTTATCCTCACTACAACTCCCTACCTTAGCCCCAGAAACCAAGACAGCATTAATTGCCCAAATAACTATAACAGAGGTCATACAAGTTATTAAGTCCCTGAAACTAGGGAAATCACCAGGCCCAGACGGATACACGGCTAGGTTCTACAAAAACTACCAAGATATATTAGCCCCTATTCTATGCAGAATGTTCCAAGAGATCATGCAGAAAGGATCCTTTAACTCAGAGTATTTAGAAGCCACAGTAGTTACCATACTAAAACCGGGAAAGACGCCTGAGCATTGTAGTAACTATAGGCCTATATCCCTTCTCAACATTGACACTAAATTATATGCTAAATTACTTGCTAACAGAATCTCAAAAGGAATCACACAAATCATACATTCTGACCAAGTAGGTTTTATCCCCAGCCGTGAAGGCCCTGATGCCACTAGACGTATCCTTGATGTTTTTGGGCTAGCATCCAGGAGAGAAGATCCCTTTTTAGCTCTCTCCCTGGACGCAGAAAAAGCCTTTGATAGGGTCAGATGGGACTACTTGTGGGAAACGATGAAACACTTTGACTTTCCTACCCCCTTTATCAAAGCTTTACAAGCCCTCTATTCTACCCCTACTGCTAGAATTAAAGGAGTAGGTTTTCACTCAGAGCCTTTCCCAATATCCAATGGTACCCGTCAGGGATGCCCCTTGTCACCCCTACTTTTTGCCCTAGCAATTGAACCTCTGGCCCAGGCCATAAGATCTAGCCCTTTGGTCAAAGGTATCTCATCAGCGGGGTTTGACCATAAGATATCCCTGTACGCGGATGACATCACCCTCTTCCTTACCTCCCCAACAACTTCACTTAGAGAAATCTTTAATATTATCAAGAAATTCGGAGAAATCACCTTTTATAAACTTAATGTGACAAAGACAGAGGCCCTCCCGCTTAATATCCCTACCAGAGAGCTTGAAATCCTACAGAGCTCATATCGCTTTCAATGGAATACTACCTCTATAAAAGTACTAGGGATCCATCTAGCCTCAGACAAACCAACCACTATAGCTAAAAACTATACAGAAAGACTCCCAGTCCTTCGTAGGCTACTGGATTCTTGGGAATTCAGGGAGATTTCCTGGTCGGGCAGAATTGTGGCCATAAAAATGTCCTTCCTGTCGAAAATCACTTATCTTTTTAGAAGCATCCCCTATAGTATCCCCAGACCAATTCTAAACAAATTGCAAAGCCTTATTACAACGTATGTCTGGAAAGACAAGAGACCGAGAACTGCTAGACAGACTTTAGAAAGGCCGACTGACCAGGGGGGACTCGCATTACCCAATATTATCACATATTATAATGCAGCTAGACTCACACACTTACTCGCATAGAACGATAAATCCCAAGCTCCGGGTTGGCATCATATAGAGACTTCCCTTCTACCTAACTATCTTAGGCTCTCAGACTTACTCTGGATACCATCTCACCATGGGCAAACCCTGAGAGACACGCACCCTATTTTCAGTGATGCCCTCCTCTTCTGGGAACAGGTCCAACATGCCACGTTCATAGTGCCACACCCCTCTCCCAACCTTACCCTACCAGCTGCCTTATTCTCACTACCAGACATGCACCCAGAGCTCTGGAAACACCTGCAGATCTCATATGTGACAGACTTTTATGAAGCTAGTTCATGGATCCCACATCAACAACTCTGCACTAAATTCCAGATACCCCCGAGATTGCAATTTGAAGCCTTGGCTCTTTGCTACGCTCTTGGGGCTACCCTAAGCTGCACCTCAGACCCCCCTCACTCTGGGAACAAGCATGGAACAAAGCCCACCTCATTAAACACCCATTATCCTTCCATTATAACTTACTGTCCAATACTAAAGTGCAACAAAAGATTCCTCAGATATTGGCATGGGAGAGAGAGATAGGCTTTATAGTGGACGCTGCCGTCTGGTACAAAATAATTCAGATAACCAGAAAACTTTTGCACTGCGCCACCCTTTGGGAGCTAAACTATAAGTTACTAGTTAGATGGCACTTAGTCCCTTCCATATTGTACAAAATTTACAGCTCACACTCCCCCATGTGTTGGAGAATGTGCGGACAGATGGGTACGCCTGTACACATATGGTGGTCCTGCCCCAAAATTCAGCCACTGTGGAGAGAACTCTTCTGCACTCTTCGTACACTAGATATTAATCCTCCTTTTCTTCCAGAAATTGTCCTATTACATACACAATCGCCTAATCTAAATAAAGCTTCTGAAGCATTAACAATATATGTCTTCATGGCATTGAAGTTAGCGATTGCTAGAGAATGGAAAAAAAAGAAACCCCCAACCTTCACACAAGTACTAACTAACATCAGATACATTAGGGTAATGGAACAATACTCCCACAGAGTGCTAGATAAAACAGACTATTACAATGACATCTGGTCTCCTTGGCTAACAATCCACCCAGATTGAAATAACCCCCTTTTTATCTTTCCTACCACAATATCCATTCCCACCACAACTCTAATCCCGTCCTCATCTTCTGATCCTTCACCCTTGGGCAGGCATTGCAGACATGGCCAGTAATTACCTCCTTAGATCTAAGGCTTCTCAGGCATCTTCTCCTAAATATCACTCTTAGACAATCTGGTCTTGATGGTGTAAATAACATTAAAAATACATCCTCTATATCTCTTATCATTGAAAAATAAGACGTTACTCTCAACACCAACACATGCATATCAGTCCCATCTGAACGAAAATGTAAACGCAGATATTATAATTTAAGTGTATGTAATCAATGTGAACTGTACTAAATTTTTTCTAACTCTTCACATGTTTATACGGACAGTTCATAATTTCATGCATAATGTTGTATGTGTTCATATTTATGTTTTGTTTTTTCATTGTCTTAATAAAAATCTTTCAAATTAAAAAAAATAACTCCTCGGGCGTGAACACATTGTTGTCTTAATGGCTCACATGAACTATCAGTCTCCTGTTATGAAAAGCAAATCCAAAAGCATGTGATTAAGAGGCTGTCTATAGAGCCTTTGAAACAGGCAGACATGTATAGGTTTAAATGTTATAAAGTATATTAATTTAGCAATGTTGGTTGAGCAAAGCTAGGGAATGGGTAGTAAAGGCATTATCTATCTTTTTAATCAATAACAATTATAGGGGTAGATTTATCATAGTGTGAGCGGACATGATACGATGAGCCGTCGTTAGCACTCAAGGG
>CAJPDP010491585.1:0-12152 GCA_905336975.1 Bombina variegata variegata
ATTAAACAGCACTTGGTCTGCAGAGCTCTTAAAAAGTGTGACCACTGTGTAGCATGGCAAGCTCTGCCCCCCCATAGCTGGTTATTTTTGAATAATTGATATATATTTTAAACATTGAAATACGTTTTTTTCACTAAGGTTGCAAGTGCTGTCCAATCTCTTGTCATATACTTTTTTAGTTTTCTTGTTCTCTTTATATACAGCAGCATGCAACTTTGGGGGAGAAACTTATTATTGACAAATATACTGAACCTGAATTATTTGGAGATTTCACCCTTAGAAATAATAGGCATAGGGATATTGATTTAACTCATGGGGAACAGGTGACATATAAAGATTCAGAATCACCAGAGGAACTTTTCAAAAAATTTGAAAAATTATTTCAACAGGATACCCGTGAGTGGCAGGACCTTATTTTATTGGATAACTATATATATCGTAATATAATACCTAGAGGCTTACGTCTATTTAAATATCCTGCCTTTGATTTGGAGGATGTTGAATTTACTACTGAATGGGAGAAGTCTCTACATTACTGTTCAATTAAATTGATAACAATTTTGGTCAAGTATAGAGAGTTTAAATTGAAGAAAATTAAAGAAGATTTAGAATCAGTTCTCCGCAAAATCCAATGTTACAAAACTGAGGAGAAGTGGATTACTAGAAATGCTAGCATTCAATCAAGAATTAAGAAGCTGGATTCAGAGTTGAGAGCAGCCAAACAAATGAAATTAACTAGGGATATTCAAGATTTCAAAGAGGATAAAGTGTATACTTCTAAGAAAAAATCACAGAATGCCCGTATGTTGAAAGACAAACCAACATTTAGAAAATATGAAAACCAAGCTCTCTCTCAAAATCACAATAAGAATTTTAGTTATTCCACCAAATTCACTCCTAATGATAGGAGATGGAGACCTAGTGCCTATCCCATCAAAGAGTATGGGAATCACCAACAAGGAGATAGGGAGAATAGAGAGAAAGGTAGGATTGAATATCATGATCACAATAGACAGTATACTGGTCATAACAATAATATAAATAATGAGACAAGGCAGGAAACACGGAGGGGATTTGGTAATGGTAATTATTATGATTCAGGTTACCATGGTGGTCAAGCGAATCATGGTGGCCACTATGATAACCACAATTATCATCATAGTCATAGCTATAATCATAAACACCATCAGAATAACAAATGGTGACAAGAGGAAAATATTAATAAGATAAAACATAACTAAGCTAGTTTTAATAATAATAATAATAATAATAATAATAATACAACCACTAATAGATTTCAAGTACTTGATTCTAAGATAGAACAACATGAAGAAGGAGATTGGTACGAACAGGGGGCTAAGCCAAAATACAGTCAGAATTTCAATGACCACAAGGATAAATCAGGAAGGGAATGGAGGAATTCCCCTAGGAATCCTTTTTTAGGGAACATTCACACAGGACAGCAATCGAGTATAGAACGGCATCAGAGAAGTCCCCAATATACGAACTGGGAGACAAGACAGCGTTTAAACAAAGAACCCTAGAACAAAGAGAGGAACCAGGGGAGGAAATAGAGTCAGGACAGCCAAACAGAAGGCAGCGGAGAGAGGAAGAGAGTGATTGAGCATTTTCAACTTGGCCCAAATTGAGTTAGACAATAATGACATTAAATTATTAAGTAAGGGTCTTAACTTTGCACCTAAAACCTTACCAAATGAATTTGAGATATTTTTGGACATTCAAAAATTCAATAGAAAATTAACTCTCAAACGTTATTTTGCTAAAAATACCAATAATTCGAGTAAGGATAACAACACAAAACATCTTGAGTATAAAGATTTAGATACACTTAGTATCCTGAAAAGCTTGGACTCAGTGCCAAAGTCATTTGACGTAGTACCACAGAGAGAGGAAGAATATAATTTGTTAATGAAGGAACTTTTTAATGTTTCAATACATGATGAGGAATAAAATCATTACTCACAGCACATTTAAAATACCTTCTACTTTTTATCCTGTTAGCGCCCAAAGGGACCAAAAACCCGTCTTTATTAGACTGGTTACCAATGATATATTAACATCGATAAAAACAAGAAAGAAAGGTTCATTAAACAAACATAATGACAACCTAACCATACTGGAGAGGAACTCACTTAAGAAATTAATGAATAATGACAATTTGGTTTTTAGGTCAGCTGACAAGGGAGGAGGTATTGTAATTCAGTTAAGATCAGAATATATAAAAAAAGCATATAACCTCCTGGAAGACATAGATACTTACTGCACTTTGAAGACCGATCCAACTAAATTATACCAATCCAAGTTGAATACCATATTAGTGAATGCTAAGATAGAAGTAATTTTAAATAATGACGAGTTCAAATTCTTGCAGGAATCTGATCCCAGGATCCTGTATTTTTACCATCTTCCCAAGATCCACAAGTGTGCGGAGCATCCTCCAGGTAGGCCGATCATTTCAGGGATCAATTCCCTGACTGATAAAGTATCTAATATTGATTTTTATCTACAAAACATCATCAAAAATACAAAGGCATACCTGAAGGATACTACTCATACTATCAAAATATTTGAGGGGATTCCCTGGAAAGAGAATTACTGTTGGATCACATGTGAGGTATCTGCATTATATACGTCGATACCACATAACAGAGGTGTTAGAGCTGTGAAAACAGAATTGGTGAAATGGGGATTCCCAAATGTCCATCAGGAATTTATTTTGGAGTGTATACAGTTCATTCTTAATCACAACTATTTTGTTTTTGAAGGAACATATTATAGGCAAATTAGAGGCACAGCGATGGGGACCACATTTGCCACATCATATGCCAATATATATATGCATAACTTCGAGAAAGAGTACATTTGGAAACCTCATCGCTTCAGGGAGAATGTAGTCAAGTATCATAGATATATTGATGATGTTATCATTCTATGTGAAGAGGACCTTACATCTGTAAGTGAATTCATTGAATACATCAATGATAATGACTACAACCTGAAGTTTACTGAGAATCACTCCAGAACTGAGGTGGAGTTTTTGGATTTGCGCCTCTTTGTGAATAGTGAAAATAAGACATTGGTTTCTAATTTTAGAAAGGCAACTGAGAGAAACAGCTTCATAGATTATAGGAGTGCCCATAAAAGAAACTGGAAGGATAATGTTCCATATAGCCAGTTTCTTAGACTTAGAAGAAACTGCACATCATTAGAAGATTTTAATAAAGAGGTGGATATACAGGCAAAAAAAATTATGGAGAAGAGTTACAAAACTAAAACATTAGAAGAATCCAGAATTTGAGCGACCAATCAGGACAGGGACTCACTCTTAGGAAAGGAGAATACTACCATTAAGATAAATAGGAGTCAACAACAATAAACTAATAAAGATCCAGTTAGGTTTATCACTACTTTTAACGAAGGTAATAAAATAATCAAAGAAACTTTTAATAAGCACTGGGGGATTTTGAAATCAGATACCCTACTGGCACCTATGTTAACTGACAATCTATCAATAATTTTCAAAAAAGGAAGGAATCTTAAAAATGTATTGGCCCTGAGTTAATTAAAACCCATCAAAAATAAAAAAACAACATCCACTCAAAGTAACTGGCTCAGCCTGAAGGAGGGAACATATAAATGTGGCAAAAGCAATTGTGGAATGTGCAAACATGTTTATATGAATCCAACCTTTTTTAATAGTGATCACACCAAGAAGTTTCATACCACATGCCATTGTACGTGTGATTTTTATACATGTAGTTTATCTTTTGACATTTTAGGGATGTTCACGGGGGTGACTCGAGGACCTTGAGGATCCAAGTCATTGACTGGATTCCCCCGAACAGGCCAAATAGATTATTGTCCCTCCGGAAACAGGAGACCTACTGGATACAGAAGTTGAACTGTTTGCATCCAGGGGGTCTGAATGTTGATTTGGATTTGGCCGCTTTTATGTAAAGTTATTTATCAGTGTCTGTTTCTTTAAATATAGGATTTTCACAATATGCAGATCAATTGAATTTTGTGTAATTTAGATTATGGTTTAGATTCTAGTTTTCAGTATAGGGTCACATTGGCCCATTTTAGTAAGTATCCCCTTAGTGCCACATCTAGGGCAAGTAGGTAGATAAAACGTTATATCAATTTATGTATTTATGGAATTGTCTAAATAAAATTAGGTCTTGTCACCATTAAATATATTGAATATATGAGTAGCAAATTTAAATAGATATTTGTATGTTGTTAGTATTATGTTTTTATTCTTCTATTTACACTATGAGAGATGAACTTAAGCCAGTTATTGTTATGGTTAATATTTGTTACTGCAATTATGTCATATATTTTTCAATGTCCCAACATCAACTTGGTTTTAAGTATCGTAGTCTTAAGTATTATAGTTTAAGATTTTCACTTTTTTATAATTTATAATTTTTAAATATTAAATATCTTTGTAAGTTGTTTTTATTCAAATCCCTATGTTCCTTAGTAAAGACCTTCGATCAGGTGGATTGGAGTGTTTCTTAACCAATGAGAATGGACTATGAGCTATATAATATATTCTGTACCTTTTGTGGATACATTTCCTCTTGAAAAAGACTGCACGGTGGCGGTTGAAATGGGTTGAGGCCAAGATTGGTGTACCTGACGATCCGTAGAAGACTCACTCTGCATTCACCTCCCAGCACAACGATTGAGATTCACGCTATTGGATACAGCCGAACACAGGATGTGAGGATGTATGCCGCTAGCATCAACGATTGAGACACGCCAGTGGAGGGTTCTTTATGAATTATGGTTTTATGAACTACGTATTTTTAACTTTATTCTTACTTTTCTCTTTACCGGAACTTTTACCAAGAGCTGTTGAAATCAGTTGATGTGCAATAAAGATTTAAGTAATTACAACTAGATTGTTGTAGAGAAAGATACACAAAGAGCACTCTTTTCCCCTTGGTGTATTATAGCTGTGTGGAGTGTTTACCGCAAATTAAATTAAAATTACAACTTTAATAGGTATACTTTAAAATTGGGTGCTTTAAAATCAACATGTGATACAAGACTGGCTTATATAAGGAGAGCTCTGGAGACGTCTCACCAGATTGGCGTGATATATTATACTTGTCTGAGTGTTCTAATATTTCACAGGAGATCTTTTATTATTTACTCCTGTAAGGCCATTGTTAAACTACAAAGACAATTTTACAATTTTATTGGGTCTGAAAAGTATCGAGTAGGTTACTTATATCCAGTGTGGAAATTGAAAAAGCCGGAGTTGCCGGCGAAACATGTTAGGGGAAAGGGTATATGGGACCCTTCATTTTTAACGGTTAATGTAGATCTAGACTGGCAATAATTGATATCTGAGCTGACACGCGTGTATACTCAACGGACAGTGACTGATAAGTCTTCTGGTTCCGTTTATACACTGTTGATGTAATATTAATATTTACTTTTATACAGGTTACTAGTATTATGAATATACATCTTTGATCCATTCACTAACTCAGATTGCAACTGTTGTGAATGTAATACAATGAAATTGTCACAATTTATCACAGCAGCAAACAATTGCAACTAGAGGGCTGCAACCTTTCTAAATACAATGTGACCAAATCGTTACCAAGTTACTACAGCAGCAAGTAACTGCAACTAAAGGGCAAAGTAATATAACAATAAAATACAGTATCAAGGGCAACATATATTTATAACTTATAGAGGTTACCATATTAAACAGTGTATTTATGCACATTTGATACCCAATACTATTTAATGCTCATCAACGTGGACTCTGCATCGTTTTGGTAGCACTGTTGTCTTTCTTTTCTGTTCTGATTAATACACTATTATATAGTTTTTACTGCCTAACACGACTATCACACCAAAACACAACTTGTGTATTGGTATAGCTACGTTCTTTTAAGTGCAATTATTTTTCTAATATAACACAAGTATGTTTGCCCCTAATTCGGTTTGAATTAAGTAAATTAGGTATTACAATTGGTAATCCCCTGCGATAGTGTAAGAATAGTCAGCAACCATTACAGGTGTTAAAATGTATTTGCAGTTTATGGATTATCAAAACAATACACACGGTTCTGATTAACAGTTTAATTTAAACTGACCAACAACAAACTTTTAGCTGCTTGTAATAATTGATTAGGTCTATTGCTTATATAGGATATTAAGATTAAAACAATATATTATATTGGGAATAGACAAATACAATAACCGAATATGAATTCAATGGAATAACAGATTTATTTTTCAATTTCCACACTGGATATAAGTAACCTACTCGATACTTTTCAGACCCAATAAAATTGTCTTTGTAGTTTAACAACGACCTTACAGGAGTAAATAATAAAAGATATTCTGTGAAATATTAGAACACTCAGACAAGTATAATATATCACGCCAATCTGGTCTTGTATCACATGTTGATTTTAAAGCACCCAATTTTAAAGTATACCTATTAAAGTTGTAATTTTAATTTAATTTGCGGTAAACGCTCCACACAGCTATAATACACCAAGGGGAAAAGAGTGCTATTTGTGTATCTTTCTCTACAACAATCTAGTTGTAGTTACTTAAGTGTTCGTTCATACACAGAACCTTAGGGCTCATATTATAATTTACAAGGCCAATTGAGCACCATTACAAGCCCTTCCCCAACACACAATTCTTAGTAGTGCCATCACTAATTTTTTCTTTTCGTGCAATAAAGATTGTCAACTTTGTAAGTGCAATATAGTAGTGTTGCGTGTTCCATTTTTAATACCCTACACTTCATTCTGGTTGCGCCCTATTTTTTCAGATTCCTTTGGATTCTACCCTGCCCCGGGTGGCTCAAAGGGCACCTCCGGTAAATCAGCAGCAACTGGTTTCTTGGTCATTTTGGTTGTGAGTAAACCTTTGGGGGTTATGTTTGATATTTGAAATTTGATATCTTGTATTTATACCAATATTTGTATCTGTATTTTCTTCTTTTTTATATATATACGCATCATTTTAGGTGTGTTACTTCATTTTATACCACAAGTCTATATTCTTGCATTATTATTGTTATTATAGCTGGTTATTTTTGAATAATTGATATATATTTTAAA
This sequence comes from Bombina variegata variegata, assembly GCA_905336975.1. Lineage (NCBI taxonomy): Eukaryota > Metazoa > Chordata > Amphibia > Anura > Bombinatoridae > Bombina > Bombina variegata. The sequence continues at coordinate 7,128 of CAJPDP010491585.1, forward strand.
CATTCAAATACGTTTTTTTGTCACTAAGGTTACAAGCGCTGTCCAATCTCTTGTCATATACTTTTTTTAAATAATAATTGATGTATAAACAAAAAATAGAGCGTAGCTATCAAAAAATGTTGTCACTATGATATTCATAATAATGATATCAGAAACATATGACTCAGTTCCCAATACAAGGAGAAGTCAAAAAGCATGGATGATAAAATCACTGTGAAAATAAGTGATATTTTATACTACTCGATGTATAGTTAGCATAATCTATAAATATATTAAAGATAACATAAAGCAATTATTCCCAATAATTAATGAGGTCATAATCTAAAATAAGACCTTGAGGAAAACGAGTGTTCAACTTGAACACCCAAAACATCTCTCTTTTATTGAGTAACTTAAGTCTATTACCTCCTGATTTGGGAACATTGACTTTTTTAGTAACGCACCATCTAAAAGTGCTTAGATCTTTAAGGTGTTTATTTACAAAATGCTGAACTATATGAGTTGTTGATTTGCCCACATTGATTGAAGAAAAATGTTCCCTAATTCTAGAGGATACATCCCTAGTGGTGAGGCCTATGAACTGCAGGTGACAACATTCACAGGTGATAAGGTAAATGACATAAGTGCTAGTGCAATTATGGCAACCATAAATTTGAAACACCTCACCAGTGGTCATAGAGGTAAAAGAATCTGAAATATGTGCAAAGTCACAAGGTTTGCATTTTCTGGGGCCACATCTAAACATACCATTGTGTAAAAGCCAGGAACTACAGATAGGTTCAGTGTTGGTCAATTTAGTCGGGGACACATAATTACCAATAGTCCTACATTTACGATAAGAACATCTTAAACCAGATTTAACAGTGTTCTGAAACTTATCATCAGCTGATAACATAGGAAAATGTTTTCTCATAATTTGGCAAATGTCTTCATACTGGGCACTATACTCCGTTACAAAAGTGACCCCTTTGTGTGTGTCACTAGTCTTTCTTGATTGTTTGTCTGCCAATAGAGAGTCCCTATCCAGTCTATCAACTTTACGTCTAGCTTGGTTAATAACCTGGGTTTTATATCCTCTAGCTTTAAGTCTTTCATTTAATTTCTCTGCCTCTTGTGTGTAATCATCATAAATAGAGCAGTTCCGCCTGAGTCTGACAAACTGGCCTTTAGCCACAGCATAAGGGACATGACGGGGATGGCAGCTAGTAGCATGGAGTAAGGTGTTACCAGTAAAAGGCTAAAACCCTAGAATGTATATGTCCATCTATAGTGGCTATTAGTGTGATATCCAAAACGTTTATACACTCTTTCTGAAATTCAAAGGTAAACCTCAAGCCTATTTGATTGTCATTGAGATAGTGTATAAATGCCCAAGCCTCATCAGATGTACTATCCCACACCATCAGGAGGTCATCAATATAACACTGGTACATGAGGACCTTGGACCTATATGGATTGGTATCTCCAAAGATGTGGGATTGCTCCCACCAACTTAGAAAAAGGTTGGCATAGGAGGGGGAAAACTTAGCCCCCATAGAAGTCCCACATCTCTGGAGATAAAAATTACCATCAACAAGAAATGAGTGACATTGACTAAAAATTTCTGAGAAGAAACCCCATAGTTGGTATGATGTTTCAGTAAATATTCAATGGCTTTCAAACCAGCCTCAAGGGGTATAGAGGTATAGAGGGCCACAACATCTACTGTTAACCAGCTTGATGTGGGTGTCCAGGAAAAAGTGTTTATAATATTCAACACATGCTCAGTATCACAAGTGTAACTAGCCAGAAAGGTAACAAGGGATTGTAAAATGCTATCCAACCAACAGGAAAGATTTTCCAGAATAGAATTGATACCACTAACAATTGGTCATCCAACTACATTACACAGTGATTTATGGACTTTGGGTAGATGATGGAACAAGGGGGTGCATGGAGACTCAATGATCAAAAATTGTGCAGTTTCTAAATCCAAAAAAACACCTTCGAGTCCATCATCCACCAAACTCTTCAATTCATTCTGCAATCTGTTGGTTGGATCACAAGTTAGGATAGTGTAGTTGATGGGATTGTAAAGTTGTCAATTTGCTTCTTTGACATAATCAGCCCTATTCATCACTACAACCGATCCCCCCTTGTCTGCAGATTTAATCACTATTTGTGTATTAGACTGAAGCTCTAAAAGAGCCTCCCTTTCCTTAGATGTGAGGTTAAAATGTTTATTATCCTGTTTATATTTCAGACATTTTAGATATTTTCCCATCCTCTTAAAAAAGGTCTCAATTATAGGGCCCCTACTATGTATAGGATAAAAATCTGATTTATTCTTAAATTTAGGGTATTTGGAAAAAGTTTGAACCTGAGACTGACTTTCATGGGCCAGGGACTCAAGTGACATGATATCTCATTGTTCTGAAAAATTTAGATCAGAACCCATAGAATCAACAGTTGAGCTCTCCGGATAATCAGCATTACCCAATGGGTCAAAGGACCCTAAAAAATCTTTTTGCAAAGTAATACCTCTTATTAACCTATTAACGTCAATAACCATCCGAAATAGGTTAAAATTAAGAGTAGGTGCAAATGTAAGCCCGAATCCTAGAACTTTGTACTGTATAGGAGTTAATGTCACATCAGATAGGTTAATCACTGGGTGGGTTTGTACTTAGTCTGACCTCTGTTCTCCCTCAGTGGATATCTGTCTTGTATTTGCTGTGATTGTGTAGCCCCTCCCTTGGGAGTGTTGTTGACATGGGAAAAACCTGACCAATAACAGTTTCATCTGGTACCATAGTACGCACAGTGTTAGAGATAGCATCAGTTGATGTCGCTACATATTTTGTTTTTAGTCTGACTGTAGGTGCCTGTGTGATTAGTATACCCTTAGTCTGAAGAGGGGAAATAACAGACCCTGGAGCTGTAGCTGTCTGATTGTCCCCACTAGAATAAGCTGTAGCGTCAGAGTCAACTTCACTATCGGAAAAAGTAACCTTTTTAGAGGGAGTCTGACTGGAGGATTTGTTCTTTTTGTTATAGTTGCGGCGTTGCCTATGTCTGGGACCTTTATTGGGGCCATCCTGGTTCTGGTCCCATCTGTATTAGTTCCTAAGTCTTCTATTCCAGATGTAAATTTGTCCACCATTATAGTCAGAACTGTCCCTAATAAATTTAGTGTGTTTAGCCTCCATAATAGATGTTTAAGCCTCTGCTATAGTAGATTGTAATACAATATCAAATTTTGCAAAATGAATATCAATGCTTCTATCATTAAGTATAGTCTGCATTTCAACAATTTCCCGTCTAATTTCAATAAGTAAGTTGTTTTTATAGGTCAAAAGCATATTCATTAATCTCAAAGAACATTCAGTTAAAATCAAATTCCATGCATTAATAAACTCTTTGTCCTCCACTTCAAAAGTGGGGAATTTGTATATTCTCAGACTCCTTGGTATTATTTGAATCGGCAAACACTGTTCTAAAGTCCAAACATCCCACTGTAATCTTGCTTCTTTAGTGAGTAACCCTTCTATGGAGTCAAAGAGAGCACTCAGTGTAATTACACATATAAACACATAAATATATATGTATTTATTTATATGCATTATATATTTACTATATTTACACTTTGCTGCCATTGCTGTGCTACTTACCCCGTTCACTGTGCTAGGTTCTCATGCCGTGTGTCACGGCATGAGAATGAGGCTCCCATTGGAGGCTATGGAAGTGCTCTCTCGTGAGCGCAATGCTTCACAGCAATGCGAATGCAAGCTCACGTTCACATTGCTGTCAACTTGTAATACCAGTGCACATTAGTGTGGGCTGGTATTACTCAGTGGAGCGCAAATATTGTTTTCACAAAAGAGATATTTAGTGCTCCATTTGTAATCTGGCCCTAAATATTACAGAAAGTGTCTTCTGTATGTATACTCCCCCAGGGAATCCAATATCAGCTACTCTGGATCTGAAGATCTTCAAGAGTCATTAAAAAAATCTTCAAGAGTCATTAATTATTTTTTAAATATAGTCGCAAATTTAACATGAAGAGCAGCGAATGAATAATTACTTACGTATACAAATACAGGTATATTTTTCATGTAAAAAAGACCTCATCAAGAGCCCTGTGGCAGGAAATCAGTGACAAGTCAGTACCCAGGGAACATTCAAAACACATTGGTTTTTCATTTGATAGTTATTACTTACTTCTCTGTCAATAGCCCACATAAAGGCAAAGAAGATCAATGCTAAGTATTTGATAGCTCTTCAACCTGATTGAGGTTTAAAACAGATAGTTTTGCAAAATATAGCTACAATTAGGGGGGAGATATGGGCTTTTTTAGAGTCACATCAAAATATAATTCCAGATGGGATTCAAAAAAGGTATTTAACAAATAAAACATATACAATTCTTTATTCAATTCAAGTTAAACACATATGTATTACACCTGACACATACAAGCCAGCATGTTGTTAATTGACTATCGACATCTTAGCTCTGAACAAAAACTATTAATGAAGGGAAACAAAACAAGTCCAAACCTTCCAGTGCAGTAATTTATAGATTTAACTTATTTGCTTATTTGTCTAAGATGAGATACAAAATATTTGCGGACTGACTACTTAGGTCCTAGTACTTAGGGCCAGATTACGAGTGACGCTCTAATAGTTACGTGCAAACAATATCGGGTTTATCACTGCTGTAAATGCAAACGTGTGAGTGCAATTGCTATTTATGCATGTCTAAATATGTATATGTATGTATGTATACAGTTACCCTCCACTAATATTGGCACCCTTGGTAATTATGAGCAAAGAAACTTTTTGATCTTTTGTTAAAAAAATACACAAAAATACTCTGCTCTCATGGATATCAAACAATTGCAAACACAACACAGCTTTATCCAAAAAAAAATATAATAAATATTAGTTAAATATATGTGTGGCACAATTATTGGCAAGAAAAAGTGTCTACTCTAATCCAAAAACAAACTTGTGTCTTCAGTTTGCCAGACACTACTAGAACTTCAA
>CAJPDP010491590.1:0-11488 GCA_905336975.1 Bombina variegata variegata
GCGGCAGATTAGGGGTTAACATTTTTATTTTAGTATTTGCGATGCGGGAGGGCCTCGGTTTAGGGGTTAATAGGTAGTTTATGGGTGTTAGTGTACTTTTTAGCACTTTAGTTATGAGTTTTATGCTACGGTGTTGTACCATAAAACTCTTAACTACTGACTTTTAAATGCGTTAGGGATCTTGACAGGGTAGGGTGTACCGCTCACTTTTTGGCCTCCTAGGACAGATTCGTAATACCAGTGCTATGGAAGTCCCATAGAAAAAAGACTTTACGAAGTTTACGTAAGTCGTTTTGCGGTAAGGCCAAAGAAGTGTGCGGTGCACCTAAACCTTCAAGACTCATAATAGCAGCGGGCGTAAAAAAGCAGCGTTAGGACCTCTTATCGCTGCTTTTTTACCCTAACGCACAACTCGTAATCTAGCCGAATGTGTGTATTGTTTTCTCTATTAGTTGCTTTCTGTATTTGTTGCTCTAATAAAATTATAAATTAAGGTAAATAAAACAACATTGAACAACATTGAACTATAATTTAATTTAATTTCCCAGTTTTCCTGAAAAGATACCTCTAAAAATATAGCTTGCTCCACTTCCTAACCAGAGAAGCTGGTGTGCCTTTTTCATTTTTTTTTAAATGTAATTACAAGACTTTTATGTGTTCTTGCAATAAATTAACACATTAGTCATGTACAAAAACATCCAGAATACATTAACACCTTACTGCAGTTGTTTTTTCAATGTCCAAACTTCTTCTCCAGTTGTCTTATTTGGAAAAGCCAATCTGAATTGGAGTAGATGAGGTTTGCCCCTGTCATTTTGTTAGCTAAACATGCATTGCCAAATTTACTTGGCCACATGTTAACCTGTGATTGCTTGATCAGTTCAGAAGCTGATTTATATCTACCCCACAGTAAAGGAAATCAGAAACCTGAATCCCATCATGCTTTTCAAGGGATGTAGCCCTGGTTTGCAGATGGTTCTAAATGGTGATACTAAAGCTACTAAAGTGATTTCAAACAATGTATTTTGTATAGATATTTTGCTAATGTATGCTATGAAAATATATAAAGTCCCTTTAAGGTTATATGAACAGCATGATGTTCTTGTGTGCATGAGCTGCTGATAAATGAGGTGGTCTTTTGCTACAATTGCAAAATCAGAGTTTGGCTTAGTAATGGCAGTAAACAGTCATAAACGCTTCATAAATCAGTCCCTAAGGCATCTCAGCACAGTTGCGGTTCTGTCATGTATCCACAAAGTGATCTGTAACATGACCTCCTCATTTCACAGGTGAAAAACATCAAACTAGCTGTTATTAATCACAATGGTACTCATCTCAAAAAGATTAATACTCGTGACATATAGGTGAAAGATTTGGTTTCTCCTATCATTTCCTAATGTGTTTGTGTTCCAGCAACTGAATGCTTGCTTTCATTTCCTGCAACAGCCTGTGGATGGAGCTGAAAGAATTTAATTCATTCATAAAATGATGCAGTTCAACTGGTTCAATGTAAATGTTTCTCTTTGCAAATTTTTCTTGCTGTGTCCTGTCAACATGTCACAGAGATTTATTTTAGTAATCTCTTCTAAAGTAATAAATTATTTCATATTTATTAAAGGGACCTTTATTCAAAATGTTGTATTATGCATATAAAATAGCAGCAATAAAACATGCTAAATTAATTTATTTGCAGGAAATGCATTCAATGTGTTGGCGAAAGCAAAATACTAATTTTTACCTGTTGTTTACCAGGATGGGATCTAAACAGTGTTTTTATACCCCTTTATAGACTGCTTTATAAACTGCTTTGCCACTGGTCCCTTCAAACAAGGTTTTTTTTTTTTCATGTATAAAGTGTTAATAGTACAGCCAATCCCATGTAGCATCTTCTGCCCAATAGAATGCAACTTGAGTGTGCTCCTGTTGCTTAACTTTACAGCCTGATTCTCAAAGACAAAGTGCACAGACTATAAAGCAGGACTTCAGGAGTATTACCTAGAAACAGTCAGTGAAGCAGGTATTAAGATATTTTATTAGCAGTACCATGCACCAATTTCAAGTCTTACTTGAGGGGCTGGCTTGACAACTTTTGGCCCAGGTGCAAGTACAATATAAGGGCCAAAATTACAGCAACCTTATCCCTTTGAAATGTTATGATTTTAAAAGATAGATAGTTAGATAGATACACATATACGTATTCAAAAAAATTTGAAAGATAATTGCAACATTGCAAAAGAACAGCAACCTTCATGCATTTCATACATGCGGAAATATTTCACTCCCTTAGTCCCAAAACCTCACTGCATACTTCAGCGTGCAAGGAATAGTAGTTCCCAAGCGTGGGCCAGTCAGAGCATGACAGTTTGCATGGGCGTCCGGAGGAGAGGGCAATTGCTCCCCACCCCTCCTGGAATTTTGCTTCTGAGTAAAATGCAAAGCACAACCCTCTGACTGCAGCCTCTTTTTTTTATAGTTTTTATTAAATATTTTACATTTATACTCAGTAGACATCTCATATGCAGCAAATTGTCAAAATAGAACAAATGCGAACTGTCATACATTTAATTTGTAGCAATTTAATATGCGGGCGGAGGATCCCTTTTAGTGGATGGTGTAATAAAGTCACTTGGGGGTAACATTTATATTTCTCTCCAATATAGCGCTCAAGAACCTATATGTTTTTTCCCAACAATCTCTAACCAAAAAAACAACCACTACATATGAAGGTAAATCTCTCTCTTGCTACATCTCCTGCAAGGTTCGGTGGGCTCAAAATAAGAATAGCGATCAAAGTATAAGAGCTTTCACTCACTTGATGCGGGACACAGATCCCTGATCGCTTGCAGACACTCCGGAGCAAACCGGACACTAAAGATTATACCGGGATCTTGCAGAACCAATGGCAGCACTATGACGCCATAAGGCCTATAAGCTTGAGGAAGCTCTGCAGCTGTAATGGGCTTCAACTAACTGGCCCGATCCTCCACGCCACACAGTGAGCAAAGGGCTGTGCAACGTACAAGCGCACAAAGCAGAACGTCATTAATAACAGAAAGAAGTGCAACAGACTTTTAATAGATCCTCCACAGAAAGTGCATATTGTACACAGCCACGTGGGTTGCAATGAGAACGACATGGAGGTACAGTAAGTACACAAACTTTTATACAATTACGGTCTATCACTGCCTTTCATACTATGGACACAGTTCAAGTACCAGATGTTAGTGACACATAATATACATACAAATAAGTGAAGGACATAAGGCCTTCTCGGGCACAAAGATCCAGTTAAAAATACAACAAGGAGGGGCTTAGTGATATGAACCCGTAAAGCATCTGTTAAAAGAAGGGGACCGACAGACAAAAAATGCATTATTTCTGGCCTGGCCCTGCAAGTGGCTAAGGAAATAAATGTATATCTCAGACCCCTTTAAACACTAACAAATCCATACTAAAGATACTACGCAAGCAGAATACCTTCCACTACTGCTAAGCAGTGCATATATCTATAACTCAGAATAAAGCAGGCTGACCAAACAACCTAGTTAGAGGCAACATTATGTTTGTTAGAAGAGGACCTAGATCTGACAAGCTGAGTAAAAGCCCAAATATAACCGCTTCTAAAGTGCATGCCTTTTTTAAAGCATTAGACCTCAACCCACTGACAAGACAGATGCAATACAAACAAATATGTCTGATCAAGGAGGACTTGAATCTGACGTACCAATAATTAAAGCAGACCTGCAAGCCTTACTATCTAAAGAGGATTTCAACAACTTTATAAGCCAAGTCAGCAATATGATTACAACTTAAAAAAAGAAATTAGTGATATAGGACATCACATAGTCCAACTAGAAGAAGATGCAGTGCAAACAGACAGGATGCTAGATCGGAAAACTAGACAAACATCCCATAATTACGCTATGATACAATAATTACAAGATCAGGTTGAGGACCTTGACAATAGAGGGAGGCGGCAGAACATTAGAATACGGGGCATCCCAGAAGCCATCAAAACAGCAGAATTACTCCTCTATCTCCAATAGCTGTTCAACACTCTGCTGGAAAATGAAGAAGCAGTCAAATTTCCTCTGGATAGATACCACCAGGCCCTGAGGCCCCCACCTAAGGATGCAGCACCACCAAGAGACACAATACTCAAATATGAGAGCTTCAGAGACAAAGAAAATGTTCTCGCAGCAGCGAGAAAGAAATCTCCTATCCACTATGAGGGGCAGGAGAGAAACTATATATCTCACAATCCACCTCAGAGAATTGGGCATCCCTTACAGATGGGGGTTCCCCTTTTGTCTGAAAGTCCTGAAGGATAGCAAGAGAATCTCATATAAAATGCCTGAAGACTTGGATACTTTTTGCTCCCAACTGCAAATCCAGAAACAATCTCTTCCGTCCATCAAAGACAACACTCGAAACACTGGACAACCTAAACTACTCAGACAAGAATGGACACCAGTCTCTTACAAACGAAAGAACAAGAGCGCCGTGGAAACAGTGGCAACTACCCAGGCAGAGATTCAGTCAACAGTCACCTGAAGAAAGACCAAACAAACCATCTACCTCTCTGTCACTGAGCAGAGATTCTCCAATGGTACCTATATTGGCCTACAACACCTGACATCAAGATGAACTCACTGACCACTATGGAAAAAGCACTTCACCTTATATGGACAGATGACCCGACTCTGACACTACAGATGCACAGATATATATATCTGAAAAACTTTACATTGAAAGCGCAAGTATAGACATTTAAAATGTGAATAATGTAATATTTATTGTACAATTTATTGCTTCTCTTCTCTTTCCCCATCCTCCTTTCCTTTCCCCCCTTCCCTCCCTTCCCCCCTCCCTCCCCTTCCTCCCGCCCTTCCCTCTCTCTCCTTACCTCCATCCCTTCCCCATTTCCTCCTGAATAACCTATTGGAAAAAGTATGCAAATTTTTGAAAACATATGGCGAATATTGCTATATCCCGATAGTGAATGTATCCAAACACTCCCTTATCCTACCTAACTAAACCGAGCTGACCTGATTCCAAAAGTTGTAGCTTCTACTTGTACTTGTACCTTCTCTTCCCCTCTATTACCATAGAATATTCCTATAGTTATGTTTGTTACAGTTATGTTTCTCGTTTGTTTAAGGTTATGTGTTGTTTTTTTTGTTATTACGGTGTTATAGAAAATACTCAGAGAACCATTACTCTTCTCCTTCCACCACTTTCCCCTTTCTTACTGCCCTTCTTCTGACCCAGCTGGACCCAGTTTCTCTACTCATTGCTCAATAAATGGGTAAGCAGAAAATTCCCCACTGCACGCTACAGAAACATAAAAAGTTTGACCCTATCATATCAAATCCCATTAATGAATAGATCCTTCATAGAAGGCATATATCACATACCATATAACACCCCACCACCTCTATCCATGGGACCACAATTACTTAAATTGATCACACTAAACGTTAAGGGGCTTAACTCCCCGACCAAGCGCTCAGTAGCTCTATCCTGTTTTAAAAAAACGAAAGCTAATATTGTTTTCCTCCAGGAGACACACTTTCCAAAAGAGCATACCCCTAAATTTACCAAAAGGAACTTCCCGGTGGGACATTTTGCTTCCAACTCAAAGAAGAGAGGAGGGGTGGGAATTCTAATACATAGAGCTACACCGTTCCAACTATTGTCTGCTGATTTAGACCCAGGGAGCAGATGGATAATATTGGTAGGCCTTTTACGAAACAGACCAATATCTTTGGTCAATATTTATACACCTAATACTAAACAAAACAAGTTTATTAAAAAAATCACTAGCAAAATATTACAACTACATAAAGGATCCCTTATTTTAGCCGGGGACTTGAATTTAGCATTATAATTCATCATTGACTGCTTTACTGGTTATAGTAGGTTTATTTTAGACGTCAATACAAATTTACAATCGCTTACTCTCACTCTTACTAAACATCCAGGGCAAAAAAACTACACATTTTACTCTAACCCACATAGAAACTATTCACAAATTGACTACATCTTTATTGATCAACTCTGCTATAGCTCACTCAACGATTCAGATATACAGTCAGTTAGTTGGTCGGATCACTCAATGGTCAGTGTGACTATGAAATGATCGGAGTCCCCTCTATCCCCTTTCCTATAGAGGCTAGATGACACTATGCTTAAAAACCCCATACTAAGCAATAAATTGTCAGAACACATTGAAGAATATTTTACACTTAATACAACACCCAACATCTCCCCTCTAACCTTATGGGACGCTCACAAACTGGTAACCTGAGGCGAGTTAATAAAACACAAAGCATTCCTCAACAAAACATATAGAACAGCGTATATAGCCATACTTAAATCAATCCATGATCTAGAGACCCAACATAAAAGAAACCCCTTAGATGAAGTAATTGCGGAACATTTAGGAAAGGCTCGGAATAAGCTCAATCATCTACTCTATAAGGAGGCCCAAAAGAAAGCAAACAACCTAAAAAAATATTTTTTCGCAGAATCTTATAAAATAGGGACTTCCATGGCCAGGACACTTAAACAGCGGAAATACAGAACTTATATACATTCTTTAAGACACCATGACAGACACAGCCTAGTTGGCAGTGACCAAATAGTAGCTCAACTAAGATCTATATATAGTAAACTATATAACCTTCCCCCTCCGTCTATGTCAAAAATAGAGGCAGCTAGTGAAAAATATGTAGCAGACGCAGGCCTGCCAGTACTTGCTGAAGAATTAGCTGATTCCTTAGAGGAACCTATAACCATACAGGAGACTCTAGCCACTATCAAAACACTCCACTTACACAAGAGCCCAGGACCAGATGGATTTACCAGCCTTTATTATAAACAATTCGCCCAACTTCTAGCTCTCCCTCTTACGACACTTTTCCAATCCATAGATAGCCAACAAACTTGGTTGAAACAAACCATAGAACTGTAATTCCGAAAGCAGATAAGGACTCAACTAAACCTGAAAACTACCAACCTATTTTGTTGCTTACTTCAGACATCAAACTGTATGCAAAAATGTAAACATCGCACCTCAATAGAATCCTCCCTCAATTAATCCACGCAGACCAGTCTGGCTTTATGCCAAAAAGAGAGGCAAGAGACAATACGATAAGGGTCATTCATCTCATAGACCATGCCAGCCGGTCGAAACAACAATCAATACTAATTTCAACAGACGCTGAGAACAAGCGCCTTATGAATAGGGTCCAAAATGATAAACTGAATCTTTAGTCTGTATTCTCATCCTACTGCTAGGGTCAAAGCCAATGGCATACTATCAGAAAGCTTTAATATAAAAAATGGAACAAGGCAGGGATGCCTGCTGTTCCCGCTTCTTTTAGCAATCTCTATGGAGGTATTAGCATCACATATCAGATGGAACACAGATATTGGAGGTATACAACTAGGCCTCAACACGCATACAGTCACTATGTATGCAGATGATGTTCTAGTCCTCCTCACCTATCCAGAAACATCCCTTCATCAATTACTAATGGAATTTCGGACTTTTGGTAACCACACAAATTTTTCAATTGATGCACAAAAGTCTGAGATTTTTAATATCAATATGCCACGAAGGGACTTTGAAAAACTTGGTTTGATTTGCCCGTATAATTTGAAACTTGACAAAATCAAATACTTAGAACTCTACTTAACACCATCTAACAACAAAATATTTAAACATAATTATCTCGCCTTACTACACAAGCAACGTAAAGACTTTGACAGTTGGAAAGATAAGCATTTATCAGGGTGGGGTCGCGTACAGGCTATTAAAATGACCACCCTTCCACAAATTCTTTATATTCTCCAAGCAGCCCCTATACATCTCCCCATCACTTATATATAAACCAGCTACAATCACTAATCAACTTCTTTATATGGGGAGGCATGAATCCTAGAATTAACAGGATAATACTTGTTCTACCTTTAGGCGCTTGAGGTATGGGGTTACCATCTATTTCACAATATTACAATGCGGTTGTCCTTCAAAGAGTGTTAGAATGGCACGATCAACCTTACTCAAAAAAATGGATGACCATAGATGCCTTTCTATTAAATACTCAGGGAAATAGGCCCACTATGTTGAATTAAACACTCAAATAGACCGACACTAGCGAGACAATGCTCATTGTACACCCATCTCTTAAAGACTTGGGACCAGATCCAAGCTAAGTGGAAAGGGATAACAACCCTCTTTTTACCAATGACATTGATACCTATTAATGCGGAATTCACCGGCGGAATCATACCTACCGAATTATTAGACAAGGAACTCAGACGAACCATCCCACTCGCACGGTTAACAGAGAAGGGAAAACTAAAGGAACGCACACATTTAGCAGACATTCCGGGCAGCTTTTTTACACCATGGCTCAAATATGCCCAACTAACACACCTGATAGGAACATCTCCACATAAACAATACTTGCTCAGGGAACCCACAAACTTTGAACGTTTATATCTGATGGACAGACTGGCCCGAGGATCCTTGTCGCTAGCTAAAAAACTCTTAGATGCCTCTTCCAACACTTCTTCTTCCATCATTTGCACCTCAAGGGCACAGGGAACTGGGAATCACACTAACAGAGGCACTGTGGAATAAAATATTTTATCACACACACAAATCATCACACTCTCCCAGAGTACTCGAACTGAACCACAAAATTCTATTTCGTTGGTATCTTACCCTGAACAGGATCAAACAAATATAGCCCAACGCTAATGCCTCATGTTGGAGAGGATATGGTGAAATTGGAACCATGTCTCATATATGGTGGGAATGAAAACACCTGGCCCCATTCTGGGAAAATATAGAAACATACTATAAAGAACTATTAGGAGACTCCATTACATTAAAGCCAACACCCGCCCTTTTTAATCACAAAGTGGGAAAATATTGCAGAATTACGTGGAAATTATTACAGATTGGTCTCAACAGTGCAAGATCATTGATAGCCAGAACATTGAAAACCTCACACATACCCAAAATGCAAGAATGGATTTTCAACACATCAGAATTCCTCTCTTATGAGGAGTACTCATACTTTAAAACAGGAAATAAGACGTTCTATCAGGAAGTCACATTTTATTGAGAATCTCTTACGCACACCACCATTCCTTAAAATACTGAGTTAGACCTCCCTTCCTCTCTCCCAAAGGGCCAGCCGGGTCCATGTTTCCTCTCTCTCCCTGATCCCCTTCCCCCTCCTCCCTTCTGGCATTATCCCTATCCTTTTCCATCTATCTCTCTTCTTTGTCCCTCTTGCTCCCCCTAAGATCTCACTTTACCTTTAATAATCGGTCTCTCTGATTCTCAGGGTCTCATACTATGGTAATATATCAGTAGTGACACTAAGATGGATATTGTATTGATTTATGAACAGTCAGAATACAGAATGGGAATAACCACTGCTTATTTTTGTAATACCTACTCAAATCTCAGGGCTGCATCTTACTGGACTTTTGTATTGGAACACTCCATAAAAGCCTGAACGAGAAATAGAAAAGGACTACACCATATCCAAATGTCCAGATCTCAATTTTATTGAGCACTTTTGTTTAATATGCTATCATTCGAAATAGGATATGTAGAATGCAGCTTTAAGGTGTAAATCCTACAGTATTTCCGTTCTTTATTTTAATATTGTATGAATATTATTTCTCCTATAAAGCATTTTAAAACTTTAAAAAAAAAGGTGTCCATTTTGAAGTAAGTCAGCCCATTTCTGTTCCATATTTAAATCTGATCTTTCCATATAATGCAATCTAAAGGAGCATGTTGCTAGATTTAGAATACAAAAAAAGCTATGGCACCTTTAATTCTGGTTCTAGGTAGGCATAGACAGTCTAATTATGATGAACTAACATTTTTGCTAGTACCAAAGACCTCCTTAACCCACTAGTGTAACTGAAAATATTGGAACCAAGTTAATGACTTTGACTGATGTAATTTGCAGTATTGTGCATAAGTAAGAAACTGTTGATCTCTAAGGGGGCGATTTTCCAATGTCTGGTGTAGCGTATCATGTCCGCCAGACATCGCTGACGGCATTTAACATTTTGTTCTAGTGAACTGCTTGTGCAATGCCTCCCCCTGGAGATTCGCAGTTAATCGGCCGCTAGTAGGGGGTATCCATCAACCTGATCATATAGGATCAGACGGATTGATGTCCGTAGCCTCAGAGGCAGCAGACCAGTTAAAGAGCAGCAGTCTTAAGACTGCTGCTTCTTAACTGCGGTTTCCGGCAAGCCTGAAGGTTTGTGCGGAAACAGGGACATCAGGGGCAATTCAGCCCTTGATAAATCGGCCCTTAAGTCTGTTTACTATTCAATACAGCCTTTTATTCACTGATATGTTTTTAGTCACTAGGCCTATTGATAAATCAAAAGTAATTAATAGGGAAGCTCTGGAATAACTTCCTTTAAGTTTAAATCTCTTTGTCAAAATATATATAATATATCTTTCTTTCTTTCTATCTATCTATCTATCTATCTATCTATCTATATATCTATCTATTGATCATCTATCTATCTAAAAATAACAAATTTGTAATTGATTCATATGCCCTATATTCTGGGGGTCTATTAGGTTTTTGAGACCAGAGAATCTTATAGATATTAATCATGGCCTATTCCAAAGAAACTTGCCTAATGTCATTAGAACTAATGCTTTATGAAAGTTTGAGGACAAGCTACATAGAAGCATACTACTAGGTCTGGTACTCCCATTTCCCCCCCTTTTGTGTCTAAGCAGCCTTGTGCTGTTCATTCTCTGCTTTTTATAATTTCAAATGAAGGACAGAAAGTCTCTTTGCAACTTGCGGAGTTCCCCAATTCTCACCGGAATCAGTAATGATCAAAACAAATAAAGTAACCTTTGTAAAATAGACATTTTTGATGCAACAACTCTACCTAGAAAGGAAATATTTGATTTTGCCCATTTAGCCATATCTTTTCTCAGTTGGGACATTAAAGGGGTATAATTTTATTTGAAAAGGTCGACTAAATTCTGAGGAATATTAACTCCTAGATAGCAAAGTGCTTTTTTTTGCCCAGGAGAAACAAAAATTGATCTAAGTTTCTTGGTGTTATCTGGTAAACCTATTGCTTCCCCTCCATGACATCAGGATGAAGATTGAAGATGTTGCTGTCTGGAAGAAGACCTTCACCGCTGAAATTTAGGAATGGTGAGTACCTATTTCGGGGTTATTGTTAGTTTTTTTTATTTTTTTTGGATGTTTTTTTTTAGATTAAATAAACCCACCCAAAAAAAGTTTAAAAAAACCTAACACTAACCCCCGACGATCCACTTACAGTTTCTGAAGTCCGGACATCCAGGCGGCGAGGTCTTTATCCATCCAGACGGCATCTTCTATCTTCATCCAGGCGGCATCTTCTATCTTCATCCCGGAGGCGCGGAGTGGGTCCATCCTTCAAG
>CAJPDP010491875.1:0-11650 GCA_905336975.1 Bombina variegata variegata
CCCCCCACATCGCCAACATTAAATAAACCTATTAACCCTAAACCGCCGTACCCCCACATCACCAACAGTAAATAAACCTATTAACCCCTAATCTGCCATCCCCCCACATCGCAAACATCTAATTAAAGTATTAACCCCTAAACCGCCATCCCCCCACATCACCAACACTAAATAAACCTATTAACCCCCAAACCGCCATCCCCCCACATCGCTACTCCCTAAATAAAACTAATAACCTCTAAACAGCCGTTTGAACAGCCAAAAGGATTTAATGCAAGGGTACCCCAATATAAAAGGGGTACCTTGCATTCAATCTTCAGTGTGCGGCGGAAAATCGCATGAAGAGGACCTCCGTCTCTGCTCCAACTCAGCGCATCCACAAACTGCTTCACCTCCGCCATGAAGATAGAAGATGTTTGGCTGCTGGGATGATGATGGATCACCGGACTTCATCAATGGTTAGTACCGATTTTGGGGTTAGTGTTAGGTTTTTTGTTTTTTGGAGTTTTTCATTTCTTTAGATACGGGCTTTTTTTATTTTTAATGGGCTGAAAAAGAGCTGAATGTCCTTTTAAGGGCAATGCCCATATAAATGCCCTTTTCGGAGCAATGGGTAGATTAGGTTTTTTTAGTGGGGTATTTGGTTTATTTTATTGGCAAAAGAGCTGTTAACTTTAGGGCAATGCCCTACAAAAGGCACTTTTAAGGGCTATTGGTAGTTTATTTATAGATTAAAAAAAATAATTTGGGGTGTTTTTTTTTTAAGTGGGGGTATTAGAATAGGAATAATTTTTATTATTTTGGATAATTTCGTTTGTTGTTTTTTTTTTAAATTTTAGTGTTTTTATTATTTTTTGTAATTGTAGTTTATTTATTTTTTATAATGTTAGGTTTTATTATTTTTAGTAATGTTAGGTTTTTTATTTTTTGTATTTTTCTTTTAAACAAGTAATGTTAATGTTAGTTTTTTTTTAGTTTAAACAGAGAAAAACAAATAGAGAGGCACATACTGCTCTAAGTGTAGTGGTTAAAAACAGCAACAAGATTTTATTAAAAGCACAAATGCACACACACTTTCCGACCTCAAACATATGAGGTATGTAAAGGCATCAAAAGTGAATGAAGTCCCGCAGCAGAGTCCACACGGAGAACCCCAAAATGTACCTGACTGGTAGTCCTCCTATGTCTCTGAATCAATGGGTAAAGGATTTAAAAACAAACCGCCACACACTGGGCAAGCCTCTTCAAATAAAGCAGGCTCACGGATCAACTGCTCATTGTGGCGTCAAGACGGTGGGCATGGCCTTACGCGTTTCATAAGGTAACTCCCTACTTCTTCAGAATTTGCGCCTATTTGTTTTTCTCTCTTCCAGCATCCAGTGCTATGTTCTATGAGAGGCAGCGACTCTGACGGGTGATTTACAGTGCCCCAGGGCTATTTCTATTAGCCTCATATCTTTTTTTATTGATGAAACTGCATACAGGGCGTGAGTTTTCTGTTTGTGATTCTAACGGTGTGATTAATTTTTTTTAGTTTAAGCTTAGGTTTTATTTTTATTTCACAGGTAAGTTTGTATTTATTTTAACTAGGTAGTTAGTAATATTGTAACTTTAATGTAGGTGTATTTTAATTATGTTAAAGCTAGGGGGTGTTCGGTTTAGGGGCTAATAGTTTAATTTAGGTAGTTGCAATGTGGGGGGCGGCGGTTTAGGGCTTAATAGCTTTATTTAGTGTTGGCGATGTGAGGGATGGCAGTTTAGGGGTTAATAGTTTAATTTAGGTAGTTGCGCTGTGGGGAGACGGCGGTTTAGAGATTAATAAGTTTATTTAGTGTTTGCAATGTGGGGGACAGCGGTTTAGGGGTTAATAGTTGAATTTAGGTAGTTGCGATGTGGGGGGGCTGCGGTTAAGAGGTTAATAGCTTTATTTAGTTTTGGCGATGTGGGGGGACGGCGGTTTAGGGGTTAATAGCTTTATTAGTGCTGGTGATGTGGGGGGATGGCGGTTTAGAGGTTAATAGGTTTATTTAGTGTTGGCGATGTGGGGGGGTGGTGGTTTAGAGGTTAATAGCTTTATTTAGTGTTGGCAATGTGGGGAGAACAAAATGTGCACAGTCTTTTTATATTTACATTTTTTAAGTCACCAGCTCCTACTGAGCATGTGCAAGAATTCACAGACTATACGTATATGCATTTGTTATTGACTGATGGCTGTCACAGGATACAGGAGTGGAAATAGACATAACTTTAAAAACTATTAGAAAAAAAAATCTACTTCTCATTTGAAGTTCAGACTAAGTGCTATTGCATGGTCTTGTTATCATGAACTTGTTGATTATGCAAATCTGCTGTATTTACTGGTCCTTAACGGTAGAGTGACAAACTGAAAACACTTGTCCAGGAATGCAAATCTGAGATAATGATCCCTGTGAATAGGGATATGAAGATATCATCCGTCAGATCTATAGAGGACATGAACTGTCCTTGTTGAACAAGAGGAAGAATAATGGAAGAAATAATGTTCAGAACCCATGGATCTTGAACAGAATGAAACCAAGCCCCCTGAAAAAAGCATAATCTGCATGCGACCAAAAGATCTTCAAGCAGACTTGATAGAGTAAAGAAGCTTTTTGTACTGCTTAGATCTGTTCCAATTCGGGTTGGGTTCCAGGAAAACCAAGAAGAACCCTGCTTCTGGGATGAGACTAAGGACTTCTGGTTCTTAGATTGACAAAAAGGAAAGAAAACAGTTAGAAGCCCTAGATCCACCCTTTGAATCCTTATCCTGTGGAAGAAAGGCTCCTTTCCCCCAGTCACCATAGAAATAATGTCATCCAGACCAGATCAAAACAACACCTTCCCTTTAAAAGGAAAACCCTCACCAATAAATCTCACTGCCTTGAGGGAAAATATAACCACTGCACACCAACATCCTTGTTTTTACTATTGAAAAAGAAGAAGGGGGGGGGGGAGAAAAGTGTGATGCCTAATAAAAGACAGAACAAAGTAGATAAAGGGCCCTCATCTAATACAAAGATTGCCTTATAACATCAAGGACATGCATATCATTGTTCAATAGACATTAATATTTGCAATACAACAGTGGATAACAGAAAATAGGCTTCTCAAACCTCTATTTTATATATAAGAAAGCTTAAATGACGGACTATTTGGATGACCACTTATGGGCCATTTGAACACAAAAACTGAATAATATAAGATAGTCAGATTTGGGGTTCATAGTAATTAATAGAATACAGCGGGTAAGCACCGCTTTAGGATATAAAATATATAAGTGAAACTCTGAATATGAGCTTATGTAAAAAGAGATGGGATAACACACACTACACTGAAATATCAATAGTACATCTACTTGCTGAGGGCAATGTACCTCCGATAATACACAGTTATAGACCCAATCATATGTGAAAGCATGGTGTAAGGGTCTAAGAAATAGGTCCCGTGAGACTAGCTATTGATAACATTTTGCTAAAAATGAAAATGTGGGCAGATAATTGTGAAATGATCATGAAACAGGGACAAGGTGGAAATATAAGTAGGATAGCCAGAGACCTTGTGTACTGAGGGCAAGGTAGGCATAATGAGGAATTATCAGTAAAACTGGTAGTGGGCTATGAGTAGCCCTAAGTAAAAATAGCGAAAGGCTTTTCTAGTGTTAGTTGTGACCCCTAAATACAAGGAGTATAAGGCAGCTGAAGTCGGGCACATATAACAGAGGGGAGACTGTGCACATCAATTATGGGGGCGGTACCACAAAGTTCCTAGTGGGTAAGAAAGGAGTGGGTATAAGGGTCAGAATAAAAAAAAACTGTATATAATATGAGCTCTCAATAGAGTAAGTCATTATGTCTCACTACAAGTAGTCACATTATCTATTAGCAGCCTCAATCTGTATGACTCCCCAATCGCACCTTATGCTGATGTGTAGTTATACAGGGTAAATTAGTTGCGAGGAACAAAGGGAATGCACACCCAGACCAAGGCCACCTAGTATGCCTACGCTTAAGCGAAACCAGATTATGAGCCCATAGAGAGCAGTCTAAGTAAGTAAATAAACTGAGGGGCATACATACAAAAATAAACAGAGGATACAAGTAAGGGCATAAGTGCACTATTAAAAACATAACCCAAAGTAAAGAAACTATAATGTCAGTACTGAGGTCATAAGTGCACTATCAAAAACATAACCCAAAGTAAAGAAACCATAATGTCAATACTGTATGGAGCCACCATAAAATAAAGTTCACTGATGGATATCGGAATTTAGGCTGATGAGTAACTTAGTACCCCGCATGAAATCTTTACAATTAGTGATATATTCATCCAATACCTCTCTTTAGTCCCGAGGTTAGGCTGCACAGATTGGAGAAAGATAAGTCTGACAAACTATAAGGGGGACGTACGTGAAATAAAGTCCCCTTGGCATGAGGCAGCAAGAGCTGTGGGTATGTGAATACCCCAGATCGTAACAGTGTCCAGGCATCATCACTACTTGTTTGGGACTGGAAGACTTTGTGTTCCTTCATCTCGATGCGAGCATGATCACTGCACCTCCATGCTCTAGTCGGAGTCCCCTCAAGAGCCCGGAGGCCGGCCGCTCCATCACAGGCCCCAGACAAGAGCTCCATATTCTGGACAATAGCAGGGTAAGAGAGAAGGAGCATATCACGATGAGTAGGAAGCACTCCGGGAAAGAAGATGGTACCCTGTGTCACCAGTGTGAGATCAGCTTCAGTCTCGCCAGTCATTACAGCTTTTAGCAGGCGATCGCTGTTTTTGCTGACTGCCATCTTGCGTGTGGTACTGTGTTTCTCAGTATTTGCGAAGCTTGCGATATGAAATAACTCCTCCACGTCCACTAATACCATTTTGCTCTTTGTGAAGACACTCCTCTCGGTTCTCAGGCTTCTAGTAAGGGAGGTGAACTGTTCCTTCATTTTAAGTGAAACCCGATTCAGTAGCGCCACTATATCTGCTGCCATAGTCGCAGATGGTGTCAGGATCTCTATTGCCAACTGTATCTGGGGTATAGTAGGAAAGTTAAAGCTGTAGAAGGCGTTATTCATAGCAAAGCAGAGTAGTTCTGAACCGGCCATAAATCTGACCGGGGGGAGGATGTGGTCTGGATTCCAGCAGAAAATACATCAATTGACTCCAAATCGTTCACTTGATCAGCTCCCACGTCTTAGAGGAGTAGATCAAAAGGTAGTGTAGAGATAATTGCCTTATAATTCAGATTATTAGCAGAGCCACTAAAAAGCAAGAGCGAACATGGCGACGGGTTAGCCACGCCCCTCCCCTCATCTAAACTTTTAAATCAATATCTAAAGTCAATTGAGACACAGCTAGACCCAAACACCAAAGATATGGCTAACCGACCGCCAACTACATCGGCGCAGGCTCACAATACAGAACCCCCATCACCCCAATATGTGACCAAAGATGATTTAAAACCTGTCATCAAAAGAGGACATTAATAATATATTACAAGAAATGCGCAGCCATTTTGGAGGATTACACAAAGATTTAAGTGCTCTGGACTCTAGAGTTTCCAAAGTTGAAAGTACCCAGGAAACCAATATGACTGCCCTACAACACACTTCTACTGAACTTCAGAATCAAGCGGAAAAGCTACAATTTCTTCATGACAGAATAGAAGACCTTGACAACCGATGTTGGAGAAATAATCTGCATATCTGAGGGGTGTCCAAAAGCCTTATTCAGGGTATTAAAAGATAGTCCATCATCACCAGATATTCTTATCGAAAGAACCCATAGAGCCCTCAGGCCAAAACCCCCACCTAAAGCTCCACCTTGAGACATTATAGTTAAACTTCTGAACTACAAAGAGAGGAAAGAACTACTTCAATGTGCAAGATCTAAGCATCCGTTTCACCTTGCTAGGGAAGAGATTCAACTCTTCACGGATTTATCACCATCGACCCTTCAAAAAAGAAGAGTACTCGCACCTATTATATCTACTCTTCGAATAAACAAGATTCCATACCGATGGGGATTTCCGGTATCTATTATAGCGACAAACAATAACAAAACGGTTATCTTCAGACCCGGGATGGACTTGCAAAGCTTCTTTTCTGACCTTGAGTTACAGATCCCATCGCGCCAAGGCCTGGACTTACTCCTACGGATGTTTCAGAATGAAAGAACATTTCCCATTCGAAGTTCTTGAATTTGTGCCCTTGTTTGTAAGTACAGTTCCAATTAGCGTAAAATATGAGAAAAAAAAGCAAACTTCTTAGAGTTTCAACCGTAAAATAAATGTTTACTAATATATTTAAATATTGGCGTTACCGCTTTAATGTTTAAGTTGGCGTGTTTCAATACAAAAGTGTCTTTCAAAAAGTAGCCAGAATATAAACCACAGAGTCCTGGAGGTATCTTGTATTATAACCCTGTTTTTGTTTCTTTTATTACACAGCTAAAAATGCACAGGGTAATATGATTATGTCACTTTGGAACGTGTAACACAGTTATGACAGATATGATACCCACTATGATACCATTTAAAGATTCAATTGTTTTGTTTTTAATATGTTATAATGTTTAGATGCCTTTTACAAAATGAAGACCCCCACACATAATTATTTTGAACTAAAAGGTCCCTACAGAGGAAACTTCATCTAGATATTCCCGACTTCCCTACACCTCCCACTTCCCTTCCCCCTATGCCTACCCACACAACACAGGGCTGCTGTTCTAGTGACCCTGTTATGCATAAGTCACTATAAAAGACACTACACATGGGGATACTACCCCTTTAGAACCTTTTTCCATTTGGATTAGTTAGTTATTTCATTGTTGTTTACAATCTCGTTATACCTTGTATTTACAGTGTTTTCTTATATTGAGTCGATACTGAAGTGTAAATAGCTATTCAAGCTAATCTGTTTGAATTCTATGACATAACTGTACTTTTATCTTGTTAGCAAACTTACTCTTTACTCTTTTTCCCCCCAATCCCAGACTATGTGCTCCAAACATAGCAGATTCCAAAATCATTCTCTAAACTTAACGACTATAAACGCCAAAGGGTTAAATAACCCAGGGAAAAGGTCAATAGCATTTTGAGATCTACATAAATTAAATAGTCATGTCATTCTACTCTAAGAAACACATTACCGTAAAGGTAAAGAGCCTAAATGGCATAACTCACACTACCCTACAGCCTTCTTTGCATCTGACCCACATAAAAAATGTGGGGTTAGCATCTTGTTACACAAATCCATCCCTTTCCAAAAAACTCATATTGAAAGAGACCCTGAGGGCAGATACCTGCTTTTGGTAGGATTGCTCTATGGCCATTTTGTCACTTTGATGTCTATTTATGCACCTAATCAAGCTCAAAATACTTTCCTCATAAAAATATCTAATCAACTTTTAGATAATGCCAAGGGAATTGTTTACCTAGCAAGAGATCGTATCCTCTTCCAGAGGAGTTGCAAACACCCCTTCATCTACTTTGAAATCAGCCAAATCCACCCTTTCTAAATTAGCGCTTCATGACCTATGGAGAACCACACACCGATTAGATAAAGACTATACTTTTTACTCCACCCCACATAACAGCTACTCTAGAATAGACTACATATTTACTGACTCTTCTGGATTAACAATCACAAATAATTGCGACATCGGATCAATAACTTGGTCCGACCACGCGCCAGTTACATGCTCCATCTTATGGCCTGACATACCGATCACTACCAAAATATGAAGATTAGATGAATCATTAATAAACAATGCTATCATAAATATAGAGATACAAAAATCTCTGACGGAATATTTTAGCCTCAACACAAACCCTCCCTCGTCAGTCATAAACGTTTGGGAAGCACACAAAAGCATGATACGCAGTGAACTCATCAAATACAATGCAAGACTCCTGAAACAATATAGAGAAAAACATTCTAATCTCCTAAATATAATATGTTCCTTGGAAGCCAAACATAAACAAGACCCGTCAGACAACAGCACTAAAATCTTGTTAACAAATGCTAGGCTAGATCTCAAGAAGCATCTATCGAAAGTTTATCAGAGAAAGGCCCAATAATTAAAACAATACTATTACGAAGAAGGTAATAGACCAGGGAAAGCCCTAGCTAGAACTTTACGTAGAAAGCAATTGAGCCCATACATCCACGCAGTTAACACGATAGATGGTCAGCAACTAAAAAGCAATATGCAGCAATAAGCTTTTCATGCTTAATACAATACACTTTATAATATTACACCCAACTCCCCACAGCAAACACCACAAGATACTCCAACTAAAAAAAAAAATACAAATTGATAATGATCTACAAGGTTTGGCATTGCATCTTTAGATAAGGATGAGACAGAAAAGCTAGAATCCCCGATAACCATTGAAGAAATACACCAAGCAATTAAGTATTTACCCTCTGGCAAGAGCCCTGTCCCAGATGGGTTTATACCAGGCTATTATAAAAAAATCAAAGACGAACTATCCCCGGTAATGTTAAAACTGTTTAATAGTTTGAGAGACGATCCGGTACTGTCAAAGAACTTTTTGGAAGCCCATATCAGTTTATCCCTAAACCGGGCAAACCAGCTAACAGACCTGAAAATTTCAGGCCAATTTCCCTTTTAAACTCTGACATGAAAATCCTAGCTAAAATCCTCGCTAACTGCTTAAGTATATACCTTCCCATACTAATATCATTGGACCAGGTGAGCTTCATCCCTGGCAGAGAAGCCAGGGATAACACTAAAAAGGTAATCCAATTAATAACCCATGCAAAGATAACAGACTCCCCCTTGGCCTTGTTTTTGACCGACGCAGAGGCGGCCTTTGATAGGGTGGATTGGCTTTTCCTGCGTCAGACAATGGAAACTATGGGCTTTACAAAACCCTTCCTGAATATGACCTTTGCCCTCTACTCAAACCCAAATGCGAGGGTTAGAGTTAATGGAACACTGTCCGAACCCTTTTCGATAAGTAACGGTACCAGACAGGGGTGTCCCCTTTCTCCTCTACTGTTTGCATTATCAATAGAGGTGCTAGCTCAAAAAGTCAGGGGCAATGAAAAAATAAAAGGTCTACAAATTGGCGATACTGAATATAAACAAGCACTATATGCGGACGACATACTATACACATTAACAAATGTTGAGAATTCGCTACCTGAAATTTTATTAGAACTAAAAAAATATGGAGATGTCTCTAACTTTCTTCTTAAACTAAATAAATCAGAACTACTAAACATAAACACACTACCGCATCACATTCAAAAAATGCACACCACCTTTAAAATACCAATAGCCAACAAAAAGCTTAAGTACTTAGGAATACATTTAACCACCTCATACCAAGATCTCTTTCTACATAATTATATTAACATCAAAAATGATATTATTAGAGACCTCTAATTTTGGAAGAACAAACCATTATCATGGCTGGGCCGAATAGGAGTCATTAAGACAAATATCCTTCCTCGCTTCCTCTACATTCTTCAAGCGGTCCCTATAACGCTCCCATCAGGCTATTTTCCACAACTCCAAAAAATAATAGAACAATTTATATGGGCAGACATAAGACCAAGAATCCCAAGGAAAACTATGTACCTCACGAGGGACAGGGGAGGATTAGGAGTATCAGATCTTGCATCTTATAAACGTGCAATACAACTTCAACATATTGTTGAATGGTCCCATAACAATAATCATAAGGCCTGGATACACCTAGACAGACACATTTTCAAACTGAATAATTTTGGTACACTCGCCTGGACAATCTCCCAAAACAGAACCAGAATCATAACAAGATATCCGCTATATGCTGATGTTTGAACTGATTGGGATAAAACAATCTCAATTAGCACACATATATCATCTAGGCATTCCCCCTTACTTCCTATCATTGAAAACACTGACCTACCTTACTATCAATTAGGCACTCGCTTAAAAAAACCTTATTCCCTCAAAGAAGGTTCACTAATAGGTATTATTGAAAATGGTAATATTAAACCACAAGACCAATTACAAGATAGCCACAACGAGATATTCTCCTCATGGCTTTGCTATAATCAGCTAAAGCATTACATCACAAGAATAAAACAGAATTGAATAGAGCTCCAACACCTTTTGAGAAAGTATGCCTTATGAACGCACTTCCACAACACGTAATATCCACAATTTATAAGATAATACTGATACCTGACACTAACACGCAACCCTCTTACACAAACACTTAGAGCAGGGAGATGAATATAGACAACAATTCAACTAACTGGCTTAAAGCATTTCTTTGACCAAAAAATCTTCAGTCTCAGCTAGCATCCAGGAAACACAACTTAAACTGCTCTGCAGGTGGTATCTGACCCCGGTCAGACTCCATAAAATATACCCCTCGGCTTCGGCTAACACAACGTGTTGGAGAGGTTGTGGAGAGGAGGGAACTCTTCTTCATATTTGGTGGACCTGTCCCCGGATGAGAAGTTTTTGAACAACAGCACTTGAGATAATTTCTCACATTATAGCTGTTGTAATACCTAATACACCTGAAACCGTCTTGTTTCATTCCCTGCCCAAGGTAAAAGTTAAGTCAAAACTTGCACTACTACTGGTTATGCTCAATGGAGCTAAAAATGTATTCCTAGAAGATGGAAGTCTCAAATCATTCCTACGACATCTGAATGGCAAGTACAAGTAGATGAGTTACTCATCTTAGAGAGATACCATTACTTAAAAACTCAAAACCTAGAGACACACAAAGTAATGCTGGCAATATGGAATAAAACACTGTAATCTAGAAAACCTAAACGTCCCACAACTTTCAGAATAGACCCGTGTAATAAGGATCTTGGTCTCCTCCCTATTGGTCTCCGCCCCCCTCCCTTTTTTTCCCCCTTCTGATCTATTTTTTACCCCATTCGTTACTAACCATCTTAATCTACTCTATTTCTATATTCCTATCAAATTGTACTATACAGAGGATTTTCTACCTCTGATGCACTGTAATAATATTTTTGTTAAACATAAGACATTTAATATTGCAAGCTAGGAAACAGGATCATATAACTTAAAACAACAAAGACTTGGACTATATATTCTGGTGTTATACTATGTTCCCTTTTTAGCGGAGTTCGAATGAGCACTAACATATCTTAAATGGACAATAGAGTAAACTCCTGCATAAGGATTAATGTAAAAGAATTGACAAATACGTTTTGTAAAATGTTTTATTTAATCATTGATTGTCACTTTGATTACATATTTAACAAAGCTTGTTTAAAAAAAAAAGGGAAAGTTAGTAGCACACACACACATAGAAACACTCTCAGACTTGAAAATCTTAATCTTGAAAATGTTGTAAAGGTAAGAACACTTTTGCTCATACAAACACTAAATTATGCTTACCTGATCATTTTCTTTTCTTCAGATGGAAAGAGTCCACAGCTGCATTCATTACTTTTGGGAATTCAGAACCTGGTCATTCTGCCAAGGAACAAGGAACAGTAGAAGAAATATCAGGGTGAAAAGTGCCAGAAAAACAAAAATAACAGACGCCCCACAGAAAAAATATGGGCGGGGAGCTGTGGACTCTTTCCATCTGAAGAAAAGATAATTATCAGGTAAGCAAAATTTAAGT
>CAJPDP010491945.1:5208-15703 GCA_905336975.1 Bombina variegata variegata
AAACCATTTACTATTCCATTCCAATCTTCCAAAATATATCAGATGAAGTGTTTAGAAAGGTCCAAGAGTGATACTATAGGGAGTATTTCTTACAATATAAAAAGGAGGCTTTATGCTTCTATACACTACATATTAAATATTGGTTTGTATGCTGTTTATCTTGCTATATTGTAATCACCAGATGTCTCAGCCCTATACCTCACCTGGCAGAGGGATGTGTTACCAAGTAGAATGCTTAACAACACTAATACTGACTTCTAGGTCTTCAATGTTAACAATGATGTTGGATCTCAAAAACCTTGTTTGGACTGATGTTCACCAAAATTGCTGATTGTATGTGGAGTTCTAAATGTTTCCCCTATATATAGTTCTGTAAAACTCTATATCCATTTGTTGTATAAAATAACTCAGCAGTTTCTTTGTTAGGGACAAGTTAGATTCTCTAGATATTAGTAAGGAATTTGCTTTGAATCTATATTTCTTAAGGCTTTATAACAATAGGGCTCGTATAGATTTACCTCCTCCAGAACAGGTGTCCCAGATTCAAATGTTTAAAATAACCAGTTAAATATGAGCTGTCTACACACATACAAGTGTACTGTTGCCCCTTAGGGTCTATTTCACAATATATAGGCTTCATCCTTATATACCACTTAAGCTTTCTTGCTAGAGAAGTAGTCGAGCTACGGAGTTGGTAGCAGTTCTTTGTATTGAGTCAGATTAAGGCCTTCTCTATATAGATTATAGTTATCTCTAGGATATTTTGGAGATTTCCTCTTTCTTAGACTATACCGCCTTATATGATATCTCCTAATATGAGCATGAATGTATCTATTACTGGAGTACCAGTTGGACCCTATAGTCGGATATGTTACTAAATTATTATGCCTAATGTTACCTATAGGTTGGGGCAATTGATAAACCACTACAATACCTTATTACATGGGTCTTTCTACACATATATTAACAACCCTTATATTAATAGGTGCAGAGTAGCCCTAATGTCATAGATTCTCTTCTGCTAAGGAACCATAATAATCTGTGTTGGTAACTACCAGGAGCAGAGGTGACATATAGTGGTTCATGTCCTTGTCTCAGTCTTAAAGAGGATCTTAACTCCTAGGATATAGTAATCTGGGCACCCTACTTTTACTTCAATGCTTTCCTACATCTGTGGTACCTCACTAGCCCTCTCAATCAAATATATAAATCAGACTACTATAATGGGTTTCTCTCATATAATTAACCTTGTTTAATGGAGAGGTATATATATGAGGTTTCATATCTCTCAGTTTAATGTCTAGCTTACTTATATGGCCCAAATAGGAGAGCCTATAGTTTAGCTTACAAATTAAGGGGGTTTACTATAAAAGCTCCTTTCCTTAATACTATTCTGAGAAGCTTAGCTTTATTAACCAAACAATAATAGGCTGATATTTCCGTTACGTTTTATCCCAGTTTACAGTATATGTTATCATTCTAGCTCCTATAATATACATCAACTTAAACACCACCCCCCCACCCCACCCCATTTTAAGCGGTGCTTATCTGCTGACAAACCCAACGACTAAGTTACATCACTAAGTTAGATCTTGTTATAGTTATAGTTAAATTTACTCAGCTGACAACTTGAAAACAGCTAATGGGGTCTTATAATTGTCCTTAATATATATATATATATATATATATATATATATATATATATGTACGGTAATTCGCAATGACCTAGAACAACCTCACTTTTAAGGTTTAACTGACAACACACAGTGGGGGTTTAAGAGCTACTTTTCACGTATTTATCTCAAAGGTAATGGCCTACCATAGTCTCCTAGAAACTCTCCTGAATACCCAAATAAATAGCCAGCTTCCTTATAATATGTTGTTTACTCTCCATCTACTGGCCATTATATATCCCATTTTGGCCCACACACTTTGGGTCAAACAAAAGAGCTAAGAATGATTTACTGAATTTTTCCCAATTTTATCTTATCTTCTACTTATGATCATACCTTGCCTACTATAGTTATATGCACTTAGCATACAGTTACGTCCCTCTCAATAGGAGCTCAATACTATCCGCCTATTTACTTACTTATTATTTATATCACCAAATAGAACGCCCACCCTCCCCCTCCCCAACTTACAGCAGCTCTTGTCTGCTGATCTCCCTAACTTTATACCTAATACTTAATACTATATAATATTATATAGTCCCCATAACGCATTGTATACTACAGAAAATGAGGTCCTATTTACACAGACTTAACATTATTTGGGACCATCCTCCATTGCATCTTTATTAAAACCTACTCATGTAGCACACTCCACCAGTTGTTTTCACCATAGCACTACGACAAAGATGTGATTTTCCATGTATTTTATAAAGTTTTAATGTTCACAATGTATATGTTAATGGAAGTGCAATTCCCGTGGATGGTCTAACAACAATTGTTCTTTTGGAATGTTAAAGTCTCATAACTTCTTGTATCTTTTGGAAACCTCAATAAAAAATGTTGTTTTTAAAAAAAAGTGAAATATATATATATATATATATATATATATATATATGAAAAATAAAAAAATATAAAAATATATAAAAATGAAAAATGTGTATAAAAATATATAAAAAGTAAAAATGGAATGGTGAAAAATACGTGAAAAAAGAAGAAAGAAGTGATTGAACTGTTGGGAATATAATCCAATTATACACTTTGGGTTTACGTGATAATCCTGAATGATGTGAAAGTGTCTTAGTTGAATCCACAGTGATATGAACTTTAAATAGTGAAAGAGTTTTTGGGGAAGATCCAGAGTTATCCAAGACATCCCTCAATACATAAATTCTGAGTTCCTTTAAATAAAAAAAAACAACCACAACATAATACAATACTGCTGTAAACAATTGTGAATAATTAAAATGAAGCTCACGATAAGTTGTCAACGCGTTTCGGCCCTATTTTGGGCCTTTATCAAGACTATAATATGGTATGGTGTAAAGGCTTCATTTATATCTGTAAGTAACCGATCATCTCGCCTTTGTTTTGGCGCCAAAACTGTGATTTTTCCGAAACCGGAAGTTATATACCGGAAACGGAAATCCAAAAATTTAGTGTATCCGTTTCTAATGTATCCGTTTTTTAATATCAAACTTTCATATTTTTCTTTTTACTTACTATGTGTCACAATTGGATCTCTGATCTGTTTATCCATCCTGTTAGGATTTCTTTGAAAACCACTTTTTTATGTGTGTATTATTAGCCGTTAATGAAACATTGGTAAACCAGAAGTGATGTTTTTAACATAATTTCCTGTTCCAACTACCGGAAGTTGTAAATGCGTCACTTCTGGTATCGTCATTTTGGATGGATAGACAGTACAGGTTTCCGGTTATATTCTGACAGTTCTATGTGATTGGTAATACTCAGCAATGTCCTAATATCAATAGGGGTATATTAACAACATGTGTATTGGTATATATCAGAATGAACTGTTACTTGTCTAGCTCATGTGTGTCCGTTCAAATTGGTTGTTAGATGTATAGAAAAAACATAGAGTCTGTACATAAACTGGATTGTAAAAGAGGGAAACATATAAGGTTGGGTTTTTGAACCAATAAAGCATGGGAAATGGATATTTTAAAAATTATTTTATATAGTTCTATCCCCTTAGATAGTGCCATAAATCTAAAAATATATCTGCAGACAGATCTCTTTCAGACTGTAGGCATATCATATTCATTTGGGGTACAATACAATATATATAAAGGACGTTAAAAATGTAAAACATTTAAAGCTGTACACACTTCCAATCCTAACTAGATATATGGATCAAAGATGTAAGTCTAATAAACCTCACAGAGATGGCTTGAAATATAAAGTCGATATAAAACTAATTAGTTAAAAACTTCCTCCCTAGATAGCTGGATAAAGAAGGGGTGCTGTCTAAAAGCCTCTGACATCAGACTGGTGTATCTAATTCTAAATATGAGAAGGTTTGCAAGTGGATTATTGCACCCTATTTGAGGGTGGCTGAGTAATAATCTTTACTAATGTTGTAAACATTAGCACTTTTGTTGGGTGTTAGGCAATGAAACATTTCATAATTGAGCCATTGTCAATATCTTTGACTCTAATTGGACAGTGTAAAGTGATAAAAGGAATAGGTATCCTAGTGCCACAAAGTCTCTGCAGAAGCGTATATATAACCTAATATATCTGTATAACCCTAAGAGTGGTATCCCCAACGATAGGTGTACACTATTAAACGTGTTATACATGTGATAAGTCTAATGACCTGTATGCACCGTAAGGTATGTTAGTAATGTTTCAACGACATAGAGATTATGTGTGTATCAACCAAGCTTTATCTGCTGCTTACCCCAAAAGAAGGATCCACTTGCAGGATGTCAGTGTCTTGTCCTCCAAAGCGGGTAACTCAGTTCCAACAATCCTCTTAGTGTTTGTCAGGTTGGAACAAGTGGAAAGACCGGGAATCCAACGTGTTCCTCTAGCAGCCTCCCACCTCTGACATCACTGTGGGTGTGTACACAAGTTACCTCCATACACAATGTGGTCTGGAATAGAACAGCTGAACCCACAATCGTACTGTACGGTGATGCCGTCCGGTCCTGGGGAGGAGGAGATTTATTCACACAGAATCCAATCCGGCTTAACCGATCACCATTGTGACTCCTCCGACTCCCTCCTCAGACAGTCTAGAGTAGGTCAGCTGAACACACAATCGTGCTGTACTGTGGTGCCATCCGGTCCCCGGGGAGGAGGAGATTTACTCACACAGAATCCAATCCGGCTTATCCGATCACCATCGTGACTCTTCTGACTCCCTCCTCAGACGGCATTTGAGATAAACTCAACTGTTGGACAGATTCTGGGGATACCACTCTGCAGCTCCTGGTCAGCTCAGAGAACGGGCATGTAGGGAAAAGTGCCCTACTATTTTTGCTCCACACTTCTGTTAGGTCAGACAAAGTCCAATATGAATAAGAAATTGAAGCGGAGCAAAAAGTAGTGAAAAAATAAAAGCCAATATTTATTTGTTGTAATTTAAAATAGAAATACACATAATGGTGAACAAAGGGCTTGTCAAAACACAGCTGACGTGTTTCGGCTTCCTGCCATTGTCAAAGCCATCGTCAATATCTTTGACTCTAATTGGACAGTAAATAGGCTACTATGTGTCATGCACATACCAGACAAAGTGTATATGGGCACTAGAGCCTATAGGATACACTTGGTGTGATGGATTCTCCTTATTAATATTATTGGATCCCCCTGTCCAAATAGATTATTTGAGATTCAGTAGGTGGAATAGATCCTCTTTGTTGTTTAATCCCCTTGGGTGTAGGCAGTCAAGTTCGAAAATCCATTTGGATTCCGCAGTTAGCAGTTTTTTTTATCATAATCTCCTCCCCTCCATTTTGGTGTCACCAATTGGATGCCCAAATAGCTTAGGTTTTTTTGGTTTCCCTGGTGGTGCTTGGTGAAATGTCGTATAGTGGGGTTTCAATGTTCTTATGTTTGATCTGGAGTAAATGTTCACGGATCCTATCTTTAAGACATCTAGACGCCTGTCCTACATACTGTAGGCCACAGCTACATTGTATTAGATATACTACTCCATTGCTGCTACACCTTATTATATCTTTAATTTCATATTTGGTCTTCGAATTATGGGAGATAAAGCTTTTAGTTTTAATCCCCCTTTCACAAGCTTCACAGTTAGGACATGGGAAGAAGCCTCTTATATCCCTTCCAAAAACATCTTGGACTCTTGATGTCTTTTTCTGAGGGATACTTGGGGACAGTATATTTTTCAAATTTATCTTTCTTGCGGTATATGAATCTAGGTTTTGGTGTTAATTTTTCACCTATGATCTCATCATTTTTAAGCAGCGGCCAGTGTTTCTCAATGATTTTTTCTATTATGCATCTATTCTCACTGTATTCCGTTATAAATGGGACAACAAGTGTGTCTCCTTCACATACATTTTTACTAGTCTTACACTTATACTTTAAAAGATCTTCCTGATCTCTTTTCCTTACTTCTTCGATGTCAATATTAAGTCTGTCCTCCTCATATCCCCTTTCTAAGAATCTATCTTTTAGGACTAGGGCTTGTTCCTCCCACTTGTTGGAATCTGAACAATTCTTCTTAAGCCTAAGAAGTTGCCCTTTGGGTATGTTTAATTTCCAATTCTTGTGATGACAGCTGTCCCTATGGATGTAGTTATTAC
The DNA here is from genome assembly GCA_905336975.1 of Bombina variegata variegata. Classification (NCBI taxonomy): domain Eukaryota; kingdom Metazoa; phylum Chordata; class Amphibia; order Anura; family Bombinatoridae; genus Bombina; species Bombina variegata. The sequence goes on from CAJPDP010491945.1 coordinate 11,462, forward strand.
GGTCCACTTCTTTAAAAAATGTGGAAGTTTCTAGTCTCCCGTTTCTTATTTCAATTCTGAGGTCTAAATAGGTAATATCTGTTGTGCTATATTTATAAGTGAATTTTAGATTTTGAGTATTATTATTCATCACTTGTATAGTGTGTTCTAAATCCTCTATAGAGCCTTTCCATATTAGGAGAATATCGTCTATATATCTATGGTAGAGTACCAGGTCCGCACCAGCTGGACAGGATTCCCAAAATATGATTTCCCATTTGCCCATGTATAAGTTCGCATAGCTTGGCACGAACCTGGTCCCCATGGCCGTGCCACACAATTGTCTGTAAAATTTTCTGTTGTTGTTGAAGTAATTATGGGTTAAAATGTAGCGTATGCCGTTTAGAATAAAATACTTCTGTGGTTTTGGCACAGTTGGATCTTTACTTAGAAAGAATTCTATGGCCTCTAAGCCTCCCTCGTGTGGTATGCTGGTATATAGGGAGGTTACATCACATGTAACGAGTATATAATTCTCTGCCCATTCTATGTTTTCTAGAATGTTGAGAACCTGGGTAGAATCTCTTATGTAAGATGGTAATTTTGTTACGTATTTCTGGAGATTCTTATCAACATATTCTGACAGATTACTTGACAGGGAGCCAATTCCAGAAATGATCGGTCTCCCTGGTGGATTGGTCAGGGATTTGTTGATCTTGGGGAGGTAGTAGAACACCGGAGTAATGGGGTATTTAACCCCTATATACTTAAATTCTTTATCATTTAGTATAGCTTCTGTCCTTGCTTCACCCAAGATTTGATCCAACTCCCTTTTAAAGCCCACCACTGGGTTATGTTTAAGTATCTCAAAAGTGTCTTTATCAGATAAAATTCTGTCACATTCTTTGTCATAATCGTCTTTACTCAAAACTAAAATCCCACCCCCCTTGTCCTCTGGTTTTATGACAAGGCTGTGGTTTCTCTCTAAGTTGCTGATGATTTGTAGTTGTGTTTTAGATAGATTATGTTTATATCTTTTTAACCTATTCTGATTGATATCCTTAATCTCATTACATACCATTGTTCTGAATGTTTCAATGGCATTGCCTTTACTGGCAATCGGAAAAAAAAGTTAATCTGGGTCTCAGATCAGAATGTTGGTAGATGTCAGTGTTATGGCTAGTTTGATAACTATTGCCAAAATGCTGTGAACTCAATTCTAACAGTGTTTTCATAAAGTGTCTTTTTAGTGTTAGTTTTCTAACAAATTATTTCACATTTATGAATGTATTGAATTTATTAAGGCTTTTTGATGGAGCGAAAGATAGTCCATAAATTAAGATGGGTTCTCTTTTTCTGAGAGTGCTGTTGAACTCAAATTATATATCCCTTTCATTGGGGATGTACTGTATGTATAATCTTTTCTTTCTTTATTCTCCTCCCCCCCTCTTTTTCCTCTATGGGTTTTCTTTTTCGATTGGGGTCTGAAATTCCTCTGCACTTGGGTTTTTTCTTTTTATTGATGCCCTTTCTAATTCCTTGGTTGTCATGTGGTGTGCCCCTAAAAAAGAGTGCCCAGATGTGGAAGCTTGTATGTTTTCATTAGTCCCTTGGTTTATGGTTCTATTGCTTATGTGTTGGTTCCCCTGTCTTTGATCAGAAGGGAACACATCCCTATTAGTTGTTCTGTCATTAACTGTGTCTCTGTTAGTTGTATGGGGAAGCTTATTGTAATTTTTATGTTGTCTATTCATATAGTTTCCATCCCCATAATGATTTGGGTGTTTTTGATTTGGGTAGTAATGTGATCTTTATTGTCTCCAATGAGTATGGGAGTCTCCTTCATATGTCTCCATGTAATATCTGCTACCCCCTTGGTGATTGTTAAAATGTGTGGGCGTATACCTCTATTCAATGTGATGTGATGGAGAAGAAAAGGTGTCTCTTTGATTCTTAAATAAGTGATATCCTCGATTAGGTGCATACAGATCTTGGATCCTATTGGGATGGGGTCTATAATTCGAGTTTGATATGTGTTGTATCTTTTATTGCCTTCCCATAACCTACTTTGTCTCATGGGATGCTGTCCTCTCCATGGGACCCTATTGTGCATCTCTATAATAAGAAGCCTGGTCTGATCTGTCTGATCTCCACCTGTGGTTGCTGTTGGTGGGTGTATGGTTAACGTTATGTGGCTCTTGACGTGAATTGGGATAATTGTAGTGGCCTATGTTGTTACCCCTATGATGGACTCTAGGGTTATGTCTGGTCCTTTTTGTGTGTGACTTCTATCCAGTCGCCCTCATTGTCCATTTGTCTGTTATCAGTCCTACCATCTATGGGACTGGTATTGTCTTTATCTAGTTGGGTATTATTTTCCATTTGTTCAGCACTTCTGATAAGCTCCAATTCTTTATTCAATTTCTTAGATTTCTTGTTGGTAATATTTTCCCTTATCTTAGTGACTCTCTTATTGAGGCTGTCTTTTCTATCTAGGAAATCTTTAGTCTCCAATATTAGTCCATCTGGTCCAATTAAATTATCTTCATTGTTTTTAATATCAGTGTCTACTTGTTTTAATATAGATACTCTATATTTGATAATGTCCTGCATTAGTTTCCTAGAGGCCTCTATTAAAATTTCAGACAATTTTGCTATAAAGTCTGGATTTTCTAATTGGAAGGCACATTCTTTCTTAATAAGTAGCCCTTTTGGTATAATATTCAATTCCAGACATTTTTTTAAAAAGGTGATCTCCTCCTTAAATTTGACCTCTTGAATAAGTAATTTCTTCAATTTTTTAAAAATGGATGTGTAATCAACTACATCCATACCGTTAGAATTATTAGTTGTTATGGCAAAGTCTATATCTAATGTAATATCTTGTCTCATAGATTTAGTGATATTCATCATGTCTAAATGAAATATGGCTAAGTAAAATATGGATCAACAATAAGGAAGTCCCACACACAATAAGAACAAACTGTGCGACCCTGAAGGTCGACTTACCACATCCAATCCTTGGGAGTGGTCTGTTTCTCTTTCTGGCCTCTGGACACAGGATATCATCTGTACTCGTCCTCTCGATATCCTGCGATACCTTATCGCCCGTGTTGTCCAGGAACTCCTCGAGTCTGCCAGCTGTGCGTCTCTGTGCTGACCACGCCCCCTTCAGATGCGTGCAGTTTACACAATTGGTCGTCGGCCCTGGACGTCACCACCGGTCTGTATTCTGGTCCAATCCAAGGAGGGAGGGGGGAGGAGGCAATCCACCAGGAGAGCGCCTTCATCCGTGCTCACTGCGGGGGAATCCGGTTACCAATAATACAGAATAAGATGACAGGAGCACCTCAACTATTTTTTGAAAACCAATAACAGGTAACACATTGTTACATGCAAGAAGCTGCCATCCACAAGATGTTTTCAGAGCAGTAGCAAAGGGACAATATATAAGGATAAAAAGGAATTGTAGCCATCAGAAAAGCTATGAGAAAGAAAGTAGAGACCTCACTACTAGACTAAGAAATAGGGATTATGGCCATGGAGTTATTATAAATGCCAGGGATTCTGTCAAGACCATGGACAGGGCAACCTTACTCTTGCCCAAGGAGAGAAATGAGAGTAAAAGAGTACCTTTCGATCAGGCTCTCCTTTTCCTAACAGACTATTCAGTAGAATATCCCAAAATTTGCAACATCATCGGGAAGCACTTTCATATGCTTTCTGCGGATGATGGATTGGCAGGCATATCCAAACAGGGCTGTCGTTTTTCCTACAGGAAAAACAAGACCATTGGAAACATTGTGGCACCAACCAAACTCAAAAAGACTGAACCTAGTGGATCAGCTTGGATACGGATAAAAGGAATGCACAGATGTAACTACAGGGATTGCGTAGCCTGTGAAATAGTTGAATGTGGTGAATCTTTTCAATCGACAGCTACAGGACAACATTTTGGTATAAAAACCTGCATTACTTGCAGGTCCAAGTATGTCATTTACCTGATAACCTGCACAGAATGCAAAATTCAATATGTAGGGTTAACCACAAGGGAGATAAGATCCTGTATAAGGGAGCATTTCTCCACGATCAGGATTGGCAAGTCCAGCACTCCACTAGTGCAACATTTTGCACAAAGACATGAAAAAAGTGCAGAAAGCTTTAGGTGGATGGCCATTGAAAATGTTCCTGTACCCCCACGAGGAGGGGGCAGGGCAGAGGCCTTGGGCAGACAGGAGGTGTTCTGGATCTTCAAGTTGAAGA
>CAJPDP010491968.1:0-15962 GCA_905336975.1 Bombina variegata variegata
AACGAAATATGAGCAAAGTCTGTGAAGAAAAAAACTCCAGGCGGAACTTGTGATAAAATCCAAAACTTTATTCCAATAAAAAAGGGGACGTTGTAAGAAACATCCACGTGTGAAGAGCCAGCAGTGACAGAGACAATCAGGTAGTTGAACTGATCTCCATGCAGACGCGTTTCGTGCACATGTGCACTTGTTCACTGCAAATGAAAAGGTACTCACCGGGTATTGAATGTAGAATTAATCTTTTTATTAAGGACCTTAATAAAAAGATTAATTCTACATTCAAGACCCGGTGAGTGCCTTTCATTTCAGACTATATGTATTTAACCTTAAAGTGCACCCTGGGCAGAAAAACATTATATATATATATATGTGTTTATATTCATTTAGACATAGATATAGATATATATTTTACAAAAAAACATCAGATATGTATAAAAATAAATATTTATAAACAACAAAAATAAGATTTTATGCCGTGTAACATTGTATACTATGTAAAGAACATAGGAATGTAAAATATTTATTACTGACTTTGAGTTAGCGCTGTAGATGTAACGCAGTGTCTGGTTAGCGAGTGAGTATTAAGTGTTAGGGTTTTTTTTAGTTGCTCTGTCCATTGATGTCTATATGGGGAGAAGAGGTTAGGCAGTCATGATATCTGCAGTCCTACAGTTAGTGTGTCGGGTTTCGCTCATGTGCTAACTTTTTACTTTCAACTTGTAATACACTCGCTATCCCATGCTCATTACAAGTTTACTTTAAGTGCTGTTAGCGCTCAAGCGTAAGTGCTAAATACCTCTCCACTTGTAATCTGGCCCATTATATTGCACAAAGCATGAATGTATAATAATGTTTTATTTATACTTAGCCTTTACATATTTTGCCTCTGTAATGGTCTGCGATCCTTGACCTCTGAGGATTGCCTTTTATAGTTCCTCATATATTTATCTAATCTGTGTATAACAAACTGTTTTTCCTGCAATATTGTGTATGTTTTTGGGGTAGATAAAAGAGACATATAATTCTTTATAATTGCTTTTCTGCAGCCTTAACAAGAGAATGTGAAAACTATCCTAATGCATTAACATTTTTTGCTGTAATTGTTTTTCAGTTTCTATATTCCCCTCACCATTTTCCAAATTTGAAGCAACCAATCTGGGCTTTTAACAGGAGAAGACAAAGCTAGCCATGCTCATTTTATTTGCACGACTTGCATTGTTTTTTAATACCTTATCTGATCACCTCTGCCAAGGACAATTCGGAACATATATGTAGCAGGAGGAGTTGGCTTGTGAGCGCTGTAGTGTGTACTTCCAATTCCATGAATTGGAAAATAAATTACAGAAAAAAGGGGTTAAATACAGAATAAAAGTGTTTTATGATTCTACCCAATGTACATAGCAGCACTTCTAATGGAGTGGAATAGCATTGAAGAAACAAATCCAAAAACATTTGAAGTTGTGTACAACGTTTTTGAATGGCAAACTGTAATGGATTTGATTAGGGCTTTTACACATTACATTTTATCTAACTACCTGTTTTACTGGAGAAATATATCATTATGCTAAGTAGGAATATAACAGGCATTTCCCAGAAAACAACACTACCCTGCTGCATTTCTAAAACAGACAGAGAACTTGGCACAATACAATATTGAAGAGAATTGACCAAGACCCCAGGGGGACAGGCTAAATCATTTTATAAGACTAGAATCCATGTACTTGGCTCTAAAAATCCATCTAAGCGGTGCCACCCCTTACAATACTCTGATAAGTTTAAGGATTTTACTCTGAAGTGCAAAGTGCTTGTTTTCTAGTTCATTATGCAGCACAGCTTGATGGGTTTGTTGTATAATCTGTAAGATTGGGAAATCACCCAAAACTGTTATTGTTAGCTCTTTGGCTTCATCTTTGTACAATGAGTTATGGTTCTATAAAGCAACCAAGGGGTAAAAATCTGCATCATATATGTTTATCATGTGTAGTAGTTTGAAATATTAAAAGAACTCACAGCTGTTTGTTTAAAGACATATTTATTTGCTCTGCAGAGGATTCTGTGTGAAAAGTCAAAGGCTAAATATGAACTGGGAGTCAAATACTTTCAAATTAAATAAATAATTACCTAGGCGATCTATTAAAAATATCCAGCTAAGTCTATTACTCAAACTAACAACGCATGTAAATGGAGGGAATATGCACTAGACAATGACACATTTCCCACTAAAATAGATTTTAAAGGGACAAGATACGCAAATGTTGAAGCACATGAAACTGATGCAGTATAACTGTAAAAACTGACTAGAAAATATCACCTGAGCATCTCTATGTAAAAAAGGAAGATATTTTTACCTCAAATCACCTAATTATTCACACCCCACTGTAAAGAGACTTTAAGCAGCCAGTCAGGATGCTTGTCCCAGGACTTGCAAGGGAGTATGCATGTGGCATGTGCAGGCACAGTCATGTTATTTTCCGATTCAGTTTAAGTAAGTTCTATAAAATCTCATGAGATCACAGCAAAGGCAAAACATTACCTCAGCACTGCTGATGCTGAATGGCTATTGTTCTGTTTTTTGTTTTTGCAACGTGCAGCTGGACAGCAGCTGAAGTATAACTGTTTACACAACACTTACTCTGGTGAGCTGAAGATATTTTGGGATAAAATATCTTCCTTTTTTACGTAGAGATGCTCAGGTGATATTTTCTTGTCAGCTTTTTACAGTTATGTTGCATCACTTTTTTAAGTGTTTTAGCATATAAGTATTATGTCCCTTTAACCAAGTCTGAGTGTGACCCACATATAGCTAAATCTCTTTCAATAAAAAAAAAATATTCTAAAGAAAAGGTAGAAAGATACTTAATCTAGATAGAAGAAAGAAAGAAAGAAAGAAAGAAAGAAAGAAAAAAAGAATATAGATACAGAAATAGTCAACTTTATTTTGATTTCTCATTGTCTTCTAATGAATAAACTTATTTTGCAAACTGGAATATTTCAAAGCAGTCATCAAACCGCCAACCTTGTGAGATAGGGCACAAGGGCAAACGCTTTTTAAGATGCTAATGAGGTTGTATCTTCAGGTAGTGTAACAATTTGAGTTATAAAGTAGCCAATACAGTGCACTCTAGTGGTAAATAGCATCTGTTACCTTTTGACAGCTGAGTAATGGTCATCATATGTAGGCATAATGCAGAAAGGCTTCATTTCTATGGGCCACTTCATCATTTCAAACAGTGCAGACACATTCTCATTTAATATGAAAGCTGCTGTAGTGTTTTACCAAAATAAATCTAAAGAACATTCAAGATTCCTACATTACTGCACCTCTGAGCAGGGTATTAACATGCCTGACAAGGTGACACATCCACTATATCTGTTTGAAACTTTATAGTGGCCCTAAATGGATCATGCAGATACACTGTCATTCCTTGCAGATGCCAGCATAATGCTATTCTGTATCATTTAGAGCCAGCTAAATTATTTCTGACATAATAAAAAAAGTTTGATCCATCATCAACAAATTCCCTACAAACCAAACCAACCTTTACTCTATAAGAAATAGTTTTATCTCAATTTGTTTTCACCAACTTGCACATTTGTTATTTTATCAAATATTTCAAATATTTGCTTTTAACCCTTCAAATATAAACAGTTGTTTACAGACTATATACAAGTTACTATGGGATAAACTTTAAAGTACAGTCTTTATTTAGCAATATAAGATGTGTTGCTGTTTAAATTCTGCATTTCCACAAAGCTAAAGGATTTTAAAGTATTCTAGTTAAGTTGAGCTCTATAGTCTCTAACGGATCCAGTTTTAATGAGATAGTGTTTGCACAAGTATTGGTTTAGTATTAAATTATTCCAGTAGTTATGCTTAGCTCAGCACATAATGCAAAATGATTTATTGCTAATGACTTGCCCACTGTGCACTTGAAGGATAATGTAACTTAGTGTGAATAGTAATATTGTAGGAAAACAAGGATCTGAAAATAACACATTGTTGTCTGAAATTAACTCTTACCTTTTCTGCCATAATCATTGAAGACCCACCATGAATGCCCAAGATTGGGATAAGAGTCTGAGATGAAATAAAATCCAAAATCTGAGCTATTGATTCATGATCAGTGTCATCTCCAAAAACCACCCCGTGGATCTTAGTCCCAGACATTAGGTCACAGAGGTGGGTGATAATGCTTTTTGGGTCAGTCTGATTGACTAGCAAGCTCACCACATTAACATCAAAGTCCAAAGACATATCTCTTGACCATAGAGAGCGGACATCCCTTTCAGTAATATAACGAGTCCTTCCCAAAATCACTGCAATGTTCAGGACAGGAAAACTTTTCTCTGCTCCATGACCCACATCCACCAAATTGAGGAGAACTTGGAGCAGGAAGATAGCAGAGGCAGAAGTGCCCATCTTCTTTTCCAGCATTAATCCCTGTAGAAATGATCACATCAGGTCACTCTTTCACTAGCTCTTTAAGATATTATTATTGATCAAAAATAACAAAGCTAAATAAAACCAGAGCAGTTCATTTGCTGCAGAGAATATTCTCAATGGATTATTGCAACGCACTCAATTAAATCCCTGCTTCCCTTTAGTCTTAATATCAGGCTGTGTGTCATGTTTTCCCCAAACAAGCTTTCCCTGGTGACAATGTTGTGAAGATGCATGGAGCACTTGGGATAAAAGACATTCCACTGCTGACTTTTCACTATATAATTGCTCTCATCTCAACACTGCAATATTGGGAGAGAAAGAAGAAAAAAACACTAATAGATTTAATGTCTCTCAGCATAATTGCTGTACATCTGCAGGCAATCCTCTGCAGAATAGGAGTTGCTAAATGTAAGTAAATTGGTTTATTACTATACAGTGTATCGCAGCATATATATTTCATTGTGTCATTCTATATAACACCTGTATTATCACAATGTCTGTGTTATGTCTCTGTATTATACCTGTGTGTTCTTACACTGCAGATATGGTAATATATGCAGATACATAGATTTGTTTTTAATTGCTTTCATATTTTATTCAATTATTTATTTATTTTTTATTTATTTATTTTTTTGTCAAAGGAATACGAATAAAGTTGAATTCCTTTTGGGGATACCCACACAATCCCATAATTGCTGTTTATGTCAAACATTATTTAGAGAATTCTGCTTTTCAGCCTCAGTATGTGGAGTCTGATAATAGCACAGCTAGCTAGTATACCCTCTGCAGGCATGCTCAATCCTTAAGTGGAATTAACTTGTATTGACCATTTATGTAATGGTCAATAAATATATCATCTTCCTACAGAATAAGTAATACAAAACAATTATACTGAGTAGATAAAGCCTTATAGCTACAGGCTGGTGCATATATATAGGATATCTCTTGCATAGAAGCAATGTAAGTCTGCTATCGATTGCTCTAAATATTCCAACGAGATTTAGACTAGACATGATATACACTCATGCAATGTACAAAAATAGCCTTATAAGGATTACATGTTGGGATTCTGCTTGTTACAGATGCTGGGGGCTCCTTTATTACGTACTTCATTCCAAGCCTTTATTCATACGAAGTAGTACGCCAGCGCCCCCGCCTGGTACAACCCCTCACTGCAGCCTACTACACATACCAGGGACTTGAGAATCTGTGGTTGCTTTTTGGCATGCTGCAAAGTTTGGCATCTCGTAGCTCTCAGCACTCTGTGTTAAGATAATCTTCCCCCCTTCCCTCCAAGAATATTGCTGCAGTTTCTTTTCCACATGGCTTCCAACAGAGCCCACCATTCAAGCTGGTGTAAGGGCCACAGCTGCCTGTAGGGAGGGTCAAGAGGAATATAGATAAGTGGATAATAGGGGTATATCCCCATACACAACTTATTAACCCCTTTATAATCCAAAATGTATTCAGTCAGCTAAAGTAAAGATGACTATGAAGTACAGAGACATGTGCTTTGCTATATGAATAGAATTAATATGAGTCATATTAAAAACACTGCATTAGCCCATTGATGTAGTATTAGCAGTTTAATTGGTAAGTGACATTTAGTATTGGGGAGTTTCATAATAAGCTACAAATGGAAAGAGTAAAAATAAATACAAATAAAAAGTAAGGCACAATGGGGCTATAAAGCTCTATTCAGAAACATGAAACTGTATTTGCAATGAATCATTTCCTAAGAAGGAATTAGAGGTAAAATGTGCATTGCTAAACTTCAAATGTAAAGCCCCCAGTAATGAATTCTGTGTGCAGCATCTTTCTAGGGTAACGTTTTGTAGCAGTATTTTCACTAAGTTCCCAAACTGCTAAATGTGAATGTTAGATAATAAGGTTCTTGCATTGCAAGTTGTACAGAAAACTGCATTAGATTCCAGGGCACTATGTAAGTTTGAGACCAAATTCTGATTCCCACTATTGGCAAATCACTGAGCACTGCAGTTATAAAACCACACACATTTGCCTTGTTGTCTGGGGTTTTGCCTAAGTTGGTTAACCAGAATACATACTTGCAGTTTGTATGAACAAAAATAAAATCTTAGGGCTAGCTGGATAAAGTCTAATGAAATAAACTGTATTCACATGCAGTGATTTAGCATCTGATGTGCCTTCTGCTGTCTCTTGTAAACATGTACTTGGGTCTATTAATAAGTCATGAGATAGATTGTGAAATACAATAGCACTAACATCAAATACTTACTGCATACTCCCAAATCCTGTAGCTGTAGGCTGATATCCCACAAAGTCATTTCAGTAAATCCCCTTGCAAGCAATGCAGTACAAAATGTCTGTGTATAATCGTCCGTTTGACCAAAATACTTGTTCACATCGTAGATAATAAAATATCACTCAGCATTACTGTCCCCCCATGGCAAAAAAAGTTCAGAACACAATTGGCAAACTGGGAGTTAATTCCATAGAAGAGAAATATTCACAACCTTCCTTCTCTTTGTATCGGTATTTCATTTTTTCTGCAGCAGAATAGCAGGACATGATGCCCAGACTCTGTATTCCTCATAGCTTTTTGGAAACTGAGGGATGCAATCAGAAACACATCCTTTAGGTAAGAGAGAGTATTACAGTTTGCTCACCCCATTGAGCCTTGCAAGGAACACAGATATTGGATGCAAAGCTACAGAGCTGCAGTGAAAGCATTTACAGTACAGGAGGAGAACTCTCTCAGTATTCTGCAGAAGTTCTCTGGCTGCTATGCAAACTGAGACAGCAGGTGTGTTTGGCAGGAGAAACAAATTGGTATTTTTGTATAGAATTTGTAACTGACAAAACAATCTGCAGATTATATTCCCTGCTGTCTGTGCTTTCTTTGTGCAATTAGATTCCCTGCATTATATTGCTCTATAATTACCCTCTGTATATGTGTGTGTGTATATGTAATGTATATGTGTGTGTATGTATGTATATGTATATGTGTGTGTGTGTGTGTGTGAATATGTGTGTGTGTGTATGTAAGTGTGTGTGTATATGTGTAATGTATATGTGTGTGTATGTATGTATATGTGTGTCTGTGTGTGTGTGAATATATGTGTGTGTGTATGTGTGTGTGTATGTATATGTGTGCGTGTGTTTGTGTAAATATATGTGTCTGTGTGTATGTGTATATATGAATATGTATGTATGTGTGTGTGTGTGTTTGTGTGTCTGTCTGAATTTGTGTGTATGTGTGTATTTGTGTATTATATATGTCTGTGTGTATGTGTATATATGTGTGTGTTTGTGTGTCTTTGTCTGAAGTTGTGTGTATGTGTGTATTATATATGTGTGTGTGTTGTATGTGTATATATGTGTATATATGTGTGTGTAAATAATCAGTTTTATAGATCTGTATTAATTCAGTCTGTTCTGTTGTGGCTGTAGTAAGTACTGCAGTTCGCATGCCTCTGTCCGTGGTGCTGAAAATCAGCTATATAACCTGCAGTCACGCAGCACTATGCAGTCACTTCTCAGGTATCTGCACCACATATCTTTACATTCACATCCTATGCTTGCCCTGGTCCCTTTGATCTGGAGCCTGCAGTCATTCTTCTATTTTTTATTCAAGGTGCATTGTTCAATTACTTGATATTTAAAGGAATATATCCAGATTATAACAAACAAAACGTTTTAGACAGTAATAGATCAAGGAAAATTACTAGTTTATAATAAACTAATACGTTTTAGAGTTAAATAGTTGCAAATTGGTGGGAAAATAAGTTGATTTCGGAATGAACAAAAAAAAAATATTTGTTCACCTAATTTGCATTATTTAACTAGCCTGCATATATAAATCAATACAAATGTTGTATTTAAAAATACGTATCCTAATTACTATAATGCTGTTATAGGAACTGCAGCAAATACCATTAGATGAACAATCCCACACAGGGTTGTGTGTGTGTATGAGTGTGTGTGAATAAGTGTGTGCATGTGAGTGTATGTATGTGTGTGTGTGCATTTGTGTATGTTTGTGAGTGTATGTGTATGTGTGTGTGAGTATGCATGTGTGTATAAGTGTGTGTGTATGTGCATATGTATGTATGTGTATATATGTATGTCTGTGTATGTGTGTGAGTGTGTGAGTGTGCATGCGTGTGTATGTGCTTACGTACGTATGTGTATATATGTATGTGTGAGTGTGTATATGTATGTGTGTGCATGTGCATGTGTGTGTATAAGTGTGTGTGTGGTTGTATTTGATTGTGTTTATAGGTGTGCATGGGTGTTCATATGTTTCTGTATATATGTATGTGAGTGCATGTGTGTATGTGTATGTGTGTGTATAGGTGTGCATGGGTGTGTATATGTTTGTTTATATATGTGTGTGAGTGTTTGTATGTGAATGTGTGTGAATCAAAAATATAATCTAGTTCAGATATGTATTCATGCAAAAAACATTTATACCTGTGTTACATTTCTGATATTTAGTACACAATGAATACTCTGATTACTTCCTACAGGGTTATAAAACAAAATAAATTGTAATTTATAGTACAGTATTAACTCTCAATTTTTTTGTTACAATTTATACAATGAAACATAATTTCTAAGATACTGCTCATGACTTTATCTTGTATAACATATAAAAAATGAAAAAATACACTGAAAATAAACAGTGTGTATTGAGAAATAATTTCCATTCCAATAAAAAAGGAAAAATAAAAAGTACAGTTATGTTGTACACACCTGTGTGAAGTCATAACAAATTAGCTACCAATTTCCGCATTATATAATCAATGTTCATTGTCTTTCAACATAAAAATATGCCATTAAAGTTACACACATTTAAAAAAAAGCTTTAATTATTCCCTGGAACAAATCCCTGAGAAGAAATCAGATTTGATTATGATGTGTACCTTGATATGCAGTAGCCAGTGCAAGTTAGGAGTGTTGATATATGTTTTAAGTATGTATACAATGTGCAGTTTTACAATAAATACAACTGTTAAGTTGGAACATGTGTATGTTTTCAGGTTATTTAGTAAAAAGGCATAATGAGATTTTGTTTTATTGTTTTCCAATGTCTGAAATATTTTTCACAGATGGTTCCTCCATTGAAAATTGGCTGGGCTTCCTATCTGACAAAATGCTACAGGACATTTTACCAACTGATGCATGATATTATTGCCTTGAGTTTCAAATTATCTCTGCTACAACCTAAGGATTGACTGTTTTATTGCAGAGTCTAACACATGGACCCTATTATATCAGCAATTTTGACCTACTTATATAATTGTCCCCACAAAATACTTTTTTGCACAGCTATGTATGGGGGAGGGTATTTATTGTAGTCTTGATTCTAATTTGTCTCCATGTTATTAGTTATTATGCATACTGCTGTAAATATAATGTAGACTTACTTTTATCTACAGTGTGAACTGCAGCAATAAGCTCTTAACAGTAATATGCCAACAGTAAATAGACACATGCTGTTATTTATTTCATGTGCACTATTATCAAGGTTCTGTAAAACTTATTTTATCACAGTAGAGGTTAGAGGTGCATATGCCAGTAGAGATGCATAAATTATTATTTTTGTATGTGATATTAGTGTAAATAAATGATGTTGCACTTTGTACACAAGGGAACATTTGTCATTTTAACCCACCAAGAGTTTCATTCAAATCACACAAATGTAAAGAGAACAATCTTGACTCAGCAGTTGCATATACAGTTTAACAAATATTAACCATCAGTTCTGCAGAGAACACGTGTGACAGGCTGGCATCTGGCACAGGTGTATCTGAGCTTCTACAGTGACACTGGCATTGATCCATTTCTTATGGCTGTGTTTATTGTAATTAAATAGGCTGCTGTTTTCAACAATATGTTTGCCATGTAAAAGGATGGTAAGTCATTAGCAAGCTCCAGAAACCAGTCATAATTTGTAAAAGAGTGAGAATGACATGTTGTCGGGGGTCAAAGCACTGAAACCTGTTGTACCAAGAATTGTGTCCCAGAGAATGTATATATGGAATATATAAATATATAAAGCAGCTTCATTCCTGTTCACATTGACTGGGCTCCGTTACATTATATAGGAACTTTTTTAAGACAACCAAGATACTGATAACAGAATTGTCAAAGAATCAGTCCTGCAAAATGTCAGAGAAGAATCCAGCCTGGTGCTATATTAAAACTTAATGATGGTTGCCCTGTGACCATCACTACAGCTAGTGTATAATTATTATTATTATTATTATTATCGGTTATTTGTAGAGCGCCAACAGATTCCGCAGTTCTAATAATCTTATTAACGCCAACAAACATTGTAATAAAAATACTAAAAAATAAATTTAGCCATTTCAGAAATTCTTCAAATAGGGACTTAAAAGAAGAATTTATCACATTTCAGTCGGATTTCTGTCTTTTAAAAGTGACGGTTCTCATTGACAAAGGAGTCATAGACGTCTTAATGGATTTCACATTTGCATCTTCATGTTTCTCAATACCTATATTAAAAAACAAGTAGCTTCTGAGCAATCTAATAATTGATGGAGCCACCACACTATAAACCATTCTCATTAAAGCTAAAATAAAACTGTAAGAAGTAATACAAGGTTTTTTATGTCTTTAGTAAAAAGAGCAACAACCATCCCCCTCAACATTAATCTGTAGGTTAATAAATATAAGGTCAAATTTTACCCCAGGTGCAAACGTTATTTGCTTTTGTCATTTTGTTTGTATATTGTGGTCTTTCATCTCTTCAAAAAAAATTCTGGTAGTCTATCTTTATAACATTGTGTTTCCATGTATGAATGAGATACATGACTGTGGGCCCTGTGTTACAGACAGCTTCATAAGCTCTGTGTTAAAATAGAGAACATTTTCTTTTGGGGGGTTTTAAATAACACAAAAAAAGAGTTTTTAGCTTTGTCCTGACATACGTTGGCATACACCTGCATTTCCAGAAGACATAAACTTTTTCAAATGGCCTTTTACATCTAAACATAAGTTCAATGTTGTATTTGCACTTCACATTTCTATAGGAAATTCACACAATATTTGCCAGTTACCATTTTCATCAAATATTGTTTTGTTGTGTTTGATTTATAAAGTTACAGTTTTATATATATTTATATATATATATATATGTATATATATATATATATATATATATATATACATACAGTATATATGTGTGTGTGTGTTATACAGTATATAGTTACTGAAACTAAATGAAAATTAGCAATTTATATTCAGGTAATCAATGTTTACAAAACCTGATAGTTTGAATTGAATCTGCACTTTAGTTTTTGAGATTGAGATCCATAAATATGAAGTCCTAAAATACCTATAAGACAATAAAAAGGTGCAGCATTGTGCAATCTAATAATAAACCAATGTATAAAGGAAAGTGTGATAACGTACTCACAAGATATAAAGCACTCTCTTGTGCTAATAAAAGCAGACTGACCCATTGACAGTAGACCAGCTCACTGAGCACCCGGTAACAGGACCCTGAAACTACATAGGTGCTTAAAAGACAATAAGGAGGCGCAGCATCGCATAATCCAAAAATAAACCAATATATAGAGGAAAGTGTGAAAACTCTGTTGTGCTAGTGAAAGCAGACTGGCCTCAGTGGTCCAACCTGCCATTTCATCAGGCACAATAAGCCAGTAACACTCATTTCTAGTTTATTGTGCCTTGAGAAACATGTTGCACTTCATTAGGGGCTCTGATGTGGAGTGATTCCTTTTTATGATGTTTTAATAAAGTTTTTAGCTTTTTAAAACATACTTTCATTGCTGCCTTGATACTGATTTGGTTTTGGAGTTGCACTGAATCCAGGGTCCTGTCACAGGGTGTTCAGTGAGTTGCCCTCAGTCTGCTTTCACTTGCACAAGAGGGTGCTTTACACTTTGTGAGTACGTTTTCACACTTTCTATTATACATTTGCATATTTTTGGATTACACAATGCTGCTCCTCCTTTTTGTCTTTTAAGCCCCTTGGGAGTTTCAGGGTCCTGTCATCGGGTGCTCAGTGAGCTGGTCTACTGTCAAGGGGCCAGTCTGCTTTCATTAGCACAAGAGAGTGCTTTATAGCTTGTGAGTACGTTACCGGGTTACAGGGTCCTGTTACTGGGTGCTCAGTGAGCTGGTCTACTGTCAATGGGTCAGTCTGCTTTCATTAGCACAAGAGAGTGCTTTATAGCTTGTGAGTACGTTACCAGGTTACAGGGTCCTGTTACCGGGTGCTCAGTGAGCTGGTCTAATGTCAATGGGCCAGTCTGCTTTCATTAGCACAAGAGAGTGCTTTATAGCTTGTGAATACCTTATCATACTTTCCTTTATACAATTTTTGGATTACACAAGGCTGCACCTTTTTATTGTCTTATAAGTATCTTGGGACTTTATTTGTTTTGGAGGAACAAAGAAGTTGCTGCAGCTGGATGGTGTTCAATATATCCTATTTTGGGACTTTGATATTGAACTGCTATTCATATCTGTTGGACTCGTAGCACCTCTGGATTTCCCTGGTTGGGGTTTGTGATTTTATTGAAATATTAAAGTTTATGAGATTTCCTTACACACAGCTACAGCCAAAATGGCTGAAAATTTCTGCTTGATATTTTGCAGACCAAAAGAGTGTACAGGCTTCTACTGCCCAATGTAAAGGTTAGTGAATGTAAGCAGCATTTAGAGAAATATTTTTTTGAATATATATATATAAAAGGATCTATAATGATATGCACCTGGTTATGTGTTTGCTATAACAATTCTTTACACACAGCTACAGCCAAAACAGCTGAACATTTCTGCTTGGAATTTTGCATCCCAGTATGGTTTGCAGACTTCTGGTGCCTTTTGAAAAGGTTAGTGGATGTGAGCAGTATTTAGATAAATATTTTATTTAAAAAAAAAAAGCTAACAATATTTTAATGGCATGCAGATTGTTTAAAAAATATAACATTGAATGCTAGATTACAAGTGGAGCGCTATTTAACAACATTATATTCCAAACCCACGGATCGCAACTCCCTTTTGAGGGCAGAAAGTTGCCATCCCCCCTCACTCTTTAAAGGTAAAGTGAAATCTCAATTCATGAGAACACTTAGGAATAACACTGACAAAGTAGTGGGGGCCTCCCAGTTGGAGGGCATGAGAGATAAGTTTCTGACTAGAGGATACAAGAGAGACATGCTTGACAACATTCTGGAGGATGTGAAGAACACAGAGCCTATTAAGGATAAAGAGAGATTTCGGGATCCTCGTACACCCTTAATTATGAGTACCACATTTGCCCCGAATAACAAGAGGGTGGGCAGCATACTGAATAGACACTGGACTGTACTATCATCTGATAGCAAATTACCTTTCACTCAGAATATCAGGCCTATGGTGGGCTATAACAGAAGCACTAATCTGAGAGATTTATTGGTCAAAACGGACCCTAAATTATGCTACCAAACCTCACAAAAGACCAACATCAAGGGCTGCTTTAGATGCTTGGGATGCATTACCTATAATGCCATGATAACAACAAAATCATTCCATCACCCACACAGAAACAAGGTTTACAGTATTCGACACTCGATTACTTGCACCACTACCCATGTGGTGTACCTGTTGGTGTGCCCATGTTCCTCGTTCTACGTGGGAAAGACCCAAGGAACCATGAGGGAGAGGATGGCCAATCACCGTCTAGCCATCAGACAAGCCCTGGATACAGGACATTCCGAACAACCGGTTGCACATCATTGCCTAATTGAAGCACACCCTGTGGCATCCATCAGGATCATCTTGATTGATCATGTCCCCAAACCGGAAAGAGGTGGGGACCATAATAAACTGCTACTCAAACGTGAAGCAAAGTGGATCTATCGCCTTGGAACTATCTACCCAGGAGGACTGAACTCAATACCAGATTTCAGGGCCATAATCTAGGTGATGGCACTAGTAACATACTGGGGTGTGTGAGCTGGATAGGGATGAATATATGCGGCGTGGAGGAGGCCATACACCTTATGGTGGTGGCATCTTTCATGGGCTGTGTGGTAATGGTGACATGAATAAGGCACCACGGGAGTGGACCTGGTTCGTGTCCCTACCACCCCTGTTCCATTGTTGGTCACCCATTTCCTCAGTGCCCCCTAGTAGCCCTAGTAGCTCTAGAAGGTCTTATGATGGACAGCCCATGACGATGTCTTGAGATATAACATATTTTTCTTTGGAGAAAGATTACCTATATACACATCTGATTCCACTGCTGGGAATAGAGATGTTGTATAGAGTATGCAAGTTTTACAATATGGAGAATTGCTTTTACTTTTTTTATTTTTTCAATTTTTAGTTCCTATTTTCAGTTGTCTTTGTGTATTTTTTATTTTCCAGTTCTTTTGTATACACCTAAGGGTACATGAGAAGGAGGGCAAAACTCCAAAATGATACTTTAATTTTTGTTGATTTATTTTTATTTTTAGTGTGATTAGAGTGGCCATGCAGGCTAGAAATTGCATGTATACTGTTTTAGGATAAATAGGGTATAATGTGAGGCTGGTTTATCAAGCAACAGTGATATTCCAATTTGGGTAATTTTTTTGCACTAGTCAAACATGACACTAGTTATAGAGATATATAGAAATAAGTGGTTCCACTTATGAGATTCAAAGGAATACACCACTATAATATATCTCTACAAATCACGTCACATTTTAGATTTGAATGTACACACTGTACACATTCAATATCTGCAATTTATTGTGGGCCTGCATGATTGGCTAATGAAGGTGTCACTCAGGATTGGTGACGTCACTTCCGGCATTACGCTGATTAAGATAATACAGCGACACACAATGGGACAGAACCTCCTGCTTTAATTCACATTGAGGTAATTTTGAGTCAATATGGTCTCATAACTATGACCAATATGTAACTTAGACACAGTCCAGTGATGTATGCACATGGAACATTACTATTTGTTCGCTAAACCGGAAACGATGTGACTTCTGGTATTTTGGAACGCATATGCGTTCCACACTCGTTTACAAGCTTTTTACACTTTACATTATGGTGTGCTTTTATCCACTGCCAGTTGAACACTGTTCACATGATATACACACTAAGCTTGGGACACAAGTACACATTTGAAATCTTGAATAGTTATGGTATGTTAATACACGTTGTTTATATGATATACCCGGAAGTGAGTTAACTTCCGGTTTGTTGACACGCATGGCGTGCGTTCCACTGACACACATAGGAACTATACTATGGGACACAGGTGTTTGTAGTGAGTATTATATTAATTGTGTGATACACTTTATATAGAATTGTTTTGTCACTGTTTTTTCATTCTGATGAAGGGGTCTGTGTGAACCCCGAAACGTTAATAAATCTTTAGCCTTTTTGGTTAACCCACTGCTGAGAAGTCCTGAGAGTGCTTTCTTTCAAGGTGATATTTGTTTCATGCTAGCACCCAGGCAGGTGACATAGGAGGCCAGATTTACTACAATGAGGACTA
>CAJPDP010492045.1:0-10905 GCA_905336975.1 Bombina variegata variegata
TGAATCTGCCCCATTGTTTCCTATGGGGAAATCATGCACGAGCACGTTTAGCCAGCTTACCGCTACCGTAAGCAACGCTGGTATTGAGGTGAGATGTGGAGCTAAATTCTGCTCTACGCTCACCTTTTTGCGGCTAACGCCAGGTTAAAAAAAACCTGTAATACCAGCATTGGCTTAAGGTAGTGTTAGAAAAAAAAGCCTCGTTAGCAACGCACCCCTGTTAACGCCAAACTCGTAATCTCGCCGTCAGTTATTTCATTTTTTAGTTTAATTATTTTTTTTTTGTAATGTTAGTGGTTTGATGTTTTCTTTTTTAGCCTAAATAAAATGTATATTTCAAAACCTTATTTACATTTCTATTATTTTTGTTAAATCAATTGTAGGGCATACATAAAAGCAATCCAATTATAACCATGACTAATTAAGTAGCTACAAATATATTAGCAGTTTACTATCTCCACAACAAACCTCCAAGCAGATATTGAATTTGTGCTATGTTTGCATTTTATTCATATTTTCTTTGTGAGTCACATCCCGATTAGTCTTAATAATTCTGCTGAGTACAGCATACAGAACAGAGAATTGTAATTAGGAATAACAGATTAACATGCTGTAAAAAGAGTTCATTCATCAATAATGATGTTTTGTGACACTCGCTGTACACGCTTGTAAGAGATGTCTGAGGATTGCATTTAATTTAAATTTTGTCTTACTACCACCTTTCACTTGTAGAATGATATCACTAAAAATGCAGAACTTTGTATTAAAATTTAAAGTTGAAATGTAAATTATTCTAGATAAGGGTTCCTCAAACTTTTTTTCCCAAGACACAGTGCAATGATACCACATACCTTCTCAAACCTGTTTTTATGCTTGTCTTGATAGCTGAAATTTAGGCAAAGTGACTTAAAGGGATACTAAACCCAATTTTTTTCTTTAATGATTCAGATAGAGCATGCAATTTTAAGCAATTTTTTAAATGTACTCCTATTATTAGTTGTTCTTCGTTCTCTTGCTATCTTTATTTAAAAAGCAGAAATGTAAAGTCGGCCCATTTTAGGCTCAGCACCCTGGATAGAGCTTGCTTATTGGTGGTTACATTTAGCCAGCAATAAGCAAGCGTAACCCAGGTTCTGAACAAAAAATGGGCCGACTTCTAAGCTTTACATTTCTGCTTTTAAATAAAGATACCAGGAGCACAAAGACAATTTGATAATAGGAGTAATTTAGAAAGTTGCTTAAGATTGTATGTTCTATCTGAAACTTGAAAGAAAAAAATTGGGTTTAGTATTCCTTTAAATGCGTGCATACTTTATTCCTGATTGTAGTCAAACTTGAATATGTTGTAATAGATAATAACACACAACTCTCATAAAACACACACACTCATACAACACACACACACACACACACACAACTCTCATAAAACACACACACTCATACAACACACACACACACAAACTCATATAACATACACACAGCGCACACACTCTCAAACAACACAACACACAGCACACACGCTTTCATACAACACACACACACCATACCATAATCTGATACATCTCATTGCAACACAGTAAACATGGTGTTGTGATCCAGTGATGAATTGCGACCCGTGGTTTGAAGAACCCTGTCACAGATCATAAATGATGGAAAATGGGTTGAAGCTCACTTGTGATCAAAAGTGTAAGCCACAACTGAGATGTACTGGGCCATTACATAGTGAAAAGCTACAGGTTAGGCACAATGGACCCTATGGAAATGAATAGGAAAATAGATTTAGCAGCATTTATTGAGGAATAAATGCATGGGGTTTACCCTTATTCTCAAATATGAGATCAATACCTGACTCTTTGGGTTTTATGGAATTGTAAGTATAAGTGTATATGGGATAAATTTTACGTATAAATGTATTGATTTCTATATAATATTTTTTTAAACTAAGTAAATAATTTTTATATAAGCATTGTGTGCTATAAAATCAGTTGAGAAAAAGATGTAGGATTGAAGTTTAATGTGGAACTGTGAAATGAGAGATACAAAATATGAAATGGTTAATTACAATCTGGTCTTAATGTATTGTAAATGTGATCTATTGTATTGGTAATGATAAAATATTTTTGAAACCAGCAAAGGGCTAGATTACAAATGGCATGCTATTTAGCGCTCCTGCTCGAGCGTAAACTTTGCTAGAAGTAAGCTTTTTGCGTGCGTTGGGAGCGCATTATAAGATGAAAGTAAAAACTTTGAACGCGAGCGAAACTTAACATACACTAACTTCCGGACTACGGATATCGTGATGGCGTTAACGTATTCTCCCCAAAGACTTCAGTGGAGAGCGTAGAAAAAAAACACTTATCATGCACTAACCCGACAGGAGTTATTAATATTCCAATGTTCTTCACATACAGGACAATGTACACTTTTTTCTATATGAAGTACATAGGAATTGAAAACATGCATAACATGATTCATGTTTGTGATTTAGGTCTAACACAGTGTCGGGTTCACACACATGAAAATTTAGTTATCTTAAGGTGCATTATTGAAATATTACATATAAAATATAAAAAAAAGTAATAATAATTATTAAATATTATTATAGATACTGTAAAAAATTCGAAATATTCCATAGAATAAATATATATATATATATATATATATTTTTATTTATTTTTTTACTATATCTAATGTTATTATTGCAATGTTGTGTCCATTTTAAGATCATTGACACCTGTGCTGGAAGTCTACCTTAGTATATACTGTACTATACGCATACATCAATGCATCAGTGAAGGAAGTAGACTTTTGTCAGATTGCACTTTCTGGTGAACAATTACATATGTAAGTGAGTAATAAAAGTAAAAACCACATCCATATAACAAACATAGACACACAAATACATAAATTAAACCCTACATTTTGGAAGCAAAATACCGGTTTGTTCAATGCTTATTATTCCTGTGATATTTAATATTATTGATATTCTTCTTCACCTGTTTTTTCTTCAGATATTCAATTCTTCAAAATATCATCCATATTCCGTGATTTGATGAGTACCACAGTTTTTCTCTTATGTATTGTCTTGGCATTTTATGAACCGTCAAATAATGTCAGTGTCCTTGTCTAGATATTCTAAGAGCATTATAAGACAGAATTAGCACTTAGCAGTGACCCTTTTGGAGTTGGCATAGGTACATTTCTTTGGACAACCCATGAGAAGCCTATTCTTGGGGTAGATTTAACAACAGTTGAGCGCACATGATTCGCTATGGTGAAATGCTTGTGCAATGCCACCCCCTGCACCCTGGTGGCCATTCGGCCGTTAGCAGGGACCATCAATTATACCAATCCTATCGGATCAAGATGATTTCACTACGCCACCTGAAAGGTGGCGGGCAAGATAAGGAGCAGCGGTTTTAGACTGATGCTTCCTAACTTCCGTTTCAGGCGGACCTGAAACGACAGGGCTCTGAAGCAGCATCCGCTGCTTAATAAATGGAGCCCTAAGTCTGCAAAAAATGTGTTTTAGTATTTATTTTGTTAAATTCTACATTTCATTCTCCTGAAAGTCCTTTAAAATTTATGAAATTATCAGATACATATGAAATCACCAATTTCTATTTTCTTGTTTAATCAATTTATCTACTGTTGTGAAGTTTTTGCAAAGAAGCGTTGTTTTTTAATTTGCAATCCTCCAATTGTTTCTTGTTAATTAATGTCTTTCAGTAGATTTACTAAAACAGCTGTTATATACCAAAGGGAATTGCACACAAGTCAGAAATTGCTTTCAGAGTTAAAAAGCAGACTCAAATAGTGGTATAAAACAATAACTTTTAATTGAAAATCAAAGATATTGAATATATGAAATCAGCACCTCCAGAAAAAGCGTCACCATCTTACCATTAACCCAGTCAATAACCTTTACTTCTAACCCTACCACTAACCCTTACCCCAATTCCAAAACCTACCATTAACCCTTAAAGGGACAGTTTACCTCCTAACAATTCTCCCCTTCAATTTGTTTCCAAGGATCCATTTTACCTGCTGGAGTGCATTAAATTGTTTACAAGTAGTTCCTTTATCCTTATTTCAGCATTTGAAATAGATGATTTAGCCTGTGATATACCAACCTATACTGAAAGTTTCTATGCTGAAGTCTAGGCTATTGACAAGCTTATGTAAACAGATCCAGCAGAAGAAATTACATTCCCAGTGGGGTGATGGATAGTTAAGTAATACATTGTTAATTTTCCATTGTTCTCTCTAAGTATTGAGCTTTGGTTTACAGACAAATATAAAAAAGCAAGTATGTGTACACAAAGTGAAAACATAATGAGATCTGATATTATCATCTGTAAGCTCAACGTATTTTAAAAGGTTGTGGATTAAAAGCACAAAACCAGCTAATTCTTATACACAAATGAACCTGAAAATGCAATTGCTCATATATTTTATACTCTGCAGCTGGTATAACAGCATTAGATTACATTTACAGTATACTGTCCCTTTAAGCCCTATCCCTAACCCTACCACTTACTCCGACCCCTAACTCTACCACTAATCCTTATACCCCATCTCTAACGTTTCACTAACCTTAACTCTAATCTCTAACCATACCACCAACCCTTATACCCCATCCATAACTTTAAAACTAACCCTTACCCCCATTCTTAATCCTACCACTTACTCCTATCCCTAATTCTACCATTAATCCTTACACCCTATTCCTAAACCTACTAATAAACTTAACTGCAATCTTTTACCTTACCACTAATCCTTACACCCTATTCATAACCAAATAACTAACCCTTAGCCTCATCCCCATTCGTATCACTAACGCTTATGCCCCATCCCTAACCCTACCACTTACTCCCATCTCTAACTTTACCACTAACCTTTACACCCCATCCCTAACCATACCACTAATCATTATCCCTATCCTTAACCCTACTGCTTATCCTTACTCCAATCTCTAACCCTACAAGTAACTCTTACACCCCATCCATAATCCTACCACTAACCCTTACACTACATCCATAAACCTACCACTAACCCTTTCTCCATCCCTATAACCTAACCATACCACTAACCATGATTCTGATCCCCAATGCTACCACTAACCCTCACTGCAATTCCTGACCCTACCACAAAACCTTACCCCTATCCCTATACATAGTACTATAACTCTCTCTCTCTAAACCTACCAGTAACTCTTACACCTCATCCATAACCCTACCACTAACCCTTACACCCCATTCATAACTCTACCACTAACCCATCCCCCATCCCTATAACCTAATCATACCGCTAACCATTATTCCGATCTCCAAAGCAACCACCACCCCTCCCCCAATTCCTAACCCTACCACCTAACCTTACCCCCAGCCCTATACATAGAACTATCACTCTCTCCAATCCTTAACCCTACGCTTATACCCTATCTATAACCCTTCCATTAACTTCTACTCCCATCTATAACCCTGCATTAAACCTTATCCCATATTCATAACCCTACCACTAACCCTTACTCCAATCCCTAACCCTACCACTAACCTTTAATCCCATCAATAGGCATTATTCCAAACCCTATACCTACTACAAACCCTTACCACCATCCCTAACCCTACCACTATTCCTTACTCCAATCTGTAACATTACCAGTAATATTTACTCTAATATGGCCTGTTCGGCGCAGCTCTGGCTTAGATTAACCCATATTGCAATGGAAATATATGTGCAGCAAAATGTTGATATATATTAAACATATGCCCATAAATTCTCATCCAAGAGACATATATTCTTTAACTTATAGTAAAGAGTCATAGGGGTCAATTTAACGCTGTAGTGAATCATATCCGCCCGACATCGCTAAATGCCAACAGCATACGCTGTTGGCATTTAACATTACCTAAGCATTTCTTGTGAAATTCTTGTGCAATGCCACCCCCTGATGTGTCAATCATCCCGATCGTATTGTATCGGGATGTTTTCAGTCCCTCTTTTTTAACAGATATTAGCACAATAGGTAAAATAAGTAACCCTGCAGTTAGTAGGCAGATAATAGATCCCTGCTTAAAGGGATATAAAACAGTCTGTTTCATTGGTGTGATAAAAAAGGCACTCGGGGGGGAACTTCCGGGCGGCGGCCATGATCGGTCGCAGTTTTGAGTGCTGCTTCTTAACAAGGTGCCATCTGACCTGAAATCCTACATTTTATAAACAAGCTAATCATCTTTCAGCTGATGACCCTAACATTTTTGGGTTAGCTGCCAGCACCAGAACACCGGAGCTAATATTGAGGCTGCAGCCTCCCACTCACCCCCCGGCAGAGTGCCCTGAGGTCTCTGCAGTAGCACAACGCCAAAGGGTGCATTGCAACATTCAGAAATGGAGGAAGTTTATATGGTTCTGCAGAGTCTTTTGGAGGAACAGGAGCTCAAGATTGCTGCTAGATTCGACCGCTTCCAACTTCTTGTGGAAAATGTCATTGTGGAGAGAGTTGCTCCAGCAGCCACGCTGGAGGAGGAAGCGGAAACTGGGGAACCGCTGTAGCCCAATCTAGTGTCAGTTGAGAGGTTGAGCATAGCGGTGGATCCTGCCTGCCCTCTACTGGACATGTATGTGGCTACTCTACCTAAATCTGCCGTCCTTGTTTGGAGGGAAGTGGCCGGCCTTCTAGATTGGGGCGGCGAGATAGGCCCGCATGAGCTACACAACCAGCTGGACATGCTGGTTAAGAATGGGTCCCGGGCGATCCAACATGGCTCGAGACTACGTATAGCGATATTTCTAGATGGTCTCACGGTCCCTGTCCCATCTACATCCGCAGCCAGAGACTGTTTGGAAGTGGTGATATTGCTTCTCATGCCTTGGGGAGTGAATACCCATGGATACACTAGGACTGGTGTGGGATAGATTATGGTGAGAGCCTCACTGCCCCTATTCTCTTCTAAATTAACTTTGGCTTACAGGGATTTCTGGATCTGAGACTCACCCAGAAAGTGCATCTCTGTATGGAGGCAGCAGTCAAACAAAATGTGGTGGACTTTCCCATACCACCCCACTTCATATCATTGTATAAAGGGGGTTTCTGTAGAGGGAATATTGTGTTCAATAATAGTCAGACTTGATAAAGGTCTGCTACCTCAGTTAACCTTAAGATTACATTTATTAAAGTGCATTATAGAGGTTCCTTAGCAGCAGAAACTTACCCATTGTTTATTTGTTTAGCATAGATGTGGTGTTGTTTGAATTCCTAGGTTTATAATTTATAAATATTCCTTTTTGCACCCAGGATATAACTATAATAACCCCCCATGGCTCCTTTAACACAAAACTTCAGCTTAGGTGATTTAAGCAAGACTGCTAACTCATATTTGGGCCCGCCCAGCCCTATATATTTGCTTCATCTGGAGTCTGGGATCTCATTGAGGGATATATGGCTTGCTCCTAGTTGTATTCCTAAAATTAGTTGTGTTAATATGGTGTATAGCTTGATAATCCTATGGAGTACTAAGTCACCATACAGACACTTGATGCATACTGGGCCATATTGATGGGCACAGGATGACCCTCACTGTGTCTTATCTAATCCTTATTTGTTAGCAAGCTATAGGCTCATTACATTATCTAATTGCTCCTTTGAGCTTGAGTAGTGTTTTACCTACCGCTGAAATCTTTCTAATGGCCTGTATTTAATTGTTCCTTATAAGCCTGAGAAATGTGATATCTGCCACTAAAAGTCATATAACGTTCTGTATTTAATTGTTCCTTTAGGCCTGAGAAGTGCGTTACCTATCACTAAAATCTGAATAATGGCTTGAATGTAATTGCTCTTTTACTAGCCTGAGATGTGGGTTATTCACCGCTAAAACTTGTATAATCGCTTGTATTTTGTTGTTCTTTACTAGCATGAAAAGTATGTTAATTATTGCTATTATCTTTATATTGGCCTGTATTTAATTGCATCATACTTAAAATGTATTTGGTAGTTTGCACCTTCAATTCCTGTGTTTTTGTTATTGAGCCATAAATGGCATAGTATTCTGCAATATCAATGTGTTAATCCTGAAAGGCCTTTAGTGTATAGATTTAGACATGGACTAATGGTCGAAATATTGAGTCACTTTGAAGGCCCAAGAGTGGCCAATTTGAAACCTATGGTTAGACCTGCATGGATGTGATATTTCGATTTGTCATTTGATATACTAATATGTATACAAAAAACATATGACCTTTCTGTTTTATCAGATATATATTCTGTACTGTGCAAACTAGATGTTATTTTTGCTCGTAAACCTCAATAAAAATTATAATAAAAAAAAGGCACTCAGCCGTGGCTTATACTTAATATCCTCACAATATGAATAATCATTTTACAAGGATTTTACTTTTATCTTTTATTTTTTTTACTTAATTTGAGCAGTGTCCATTTCTTCCTGACACAGACCCACAAGGGGACTGGGTCTCTACAGGAAGGCATATCTAGCTTGATGTCATATATCTTCAAGAGTAACATGATCTGGTTTACTATTTAGAAATATGCTAGAGAAACAAGAAGACTTAATAAGACATATACCAAAGCACCACCCTGGCGGAGGCTGGGTCTGAATAAGGCAATGTACTAAGAAGTTACAATAGTTATAAATACAAAATTAAGTTTAAAAACAAGTAAGTATAGAGCATGGATCCATGTGAATAAAATATACAGCAATATAAAAACACTATTTAAAATACAATTAAATACAATGGCATTAAAACAAATGGACCTCCGGGGTTCCAAATGTCTATTAACAAAAACTTAAATATTAAATCTTGGAGATAAACAGTGTTGCTGGTAATACAAATGTTCTAAAAAGTCAAATATAATAGAGCCCACAATCTGACCTTTGACTATGTGTTTAACATATGAGTGAAAAATCAGCAAACCACAATGCAAATATATGACAGTGCAAAGTGAAAGCAAGTGGTGAAATCAATGTGTAAAAAGTCAAAAATCCAAACGGTTTGGCAAAGAAAAAACAAACGATTTGGCAAAGAAAGAACAAACAAAATAAAAAAATAAAAAAAAAGCAAAGCCAAAGCTAAAAGTTCATAAAGTGATAAATCCGTGAGTAATGTGAGTAGAGTGTCCTTTGTAATGGAAAAAAATGTGTCCCTTAGAGTGGAAAAAGATGCTGTATCTCTTTAAGCAGAAAAAAGTTATGTCCCTTTAAAAATGAAAAAAGTGGCGTAAAGAAATGAAAAAGAATTAAAATTGTTAAAGAGTGTTGGAAAAGTGATAAGGTATCCCAGCTTCAATGGTATGTGTCGATAACCACTTCCATATTCTTTGTGAAGGTGTTGTGTGATCTTCTTTAACAAATAGGAAGTTTCAAACGATATTTCTGAACACTCCTTCTGTTAAAGGAAAGGTATAATGGTATAGATCGTTTTAACAGAGATATATATTTGAAGATATGCTTACCAGTCAACGCGTTTCGGTCTCACAGTGACCTTTATCAAGACTGGTTTTGGATGTGTAAAATGTCCCTTTTATACCTCACTAATTGTTAACAACAAATCAAATACTGGAAGTGTTTGTTTAGCATTTCCGGTTATTCGTTAGCTTAATAAATTCCTTTAAAACCATGAATCAGTTTAAATCACTACTAAAATATAAAGTATGAAGTAGAAATCTTTGATCTCGCAAATGTTAGGATCTAGATATAAATAAACTTCTATACATATATAGACAGACCCAGCCTTTCATGTCAAAGTGCCATAAAGGCTAATCATTTCTTTATATTCATCTATATATATTTTTTCTCATTTTCTCTTTTAGGTGGCCAAATTAATAATTCTTTATAAAGTATAAAAGCGGGTTACGATCAAGTTTTAAGCAGTTTGCCGATTTTTGGTTAATTCTATTGGTTGTGACATCCTAACAGGCTTGGTTCGTAGTATATTTCTTATTGGATAAAGAGAGGGGTGTGTGTTGATGAGACTGTCCGATTGGACAAATACATGTCAGGTTTATGCAGTTTGCCGATATTTTGTTACTTCTATTGGTTATGACATCTTCACCGGTCTAGTTGGTATTATATTCCTTATTGGATAAGGTGAAGGACCTAGTACATATAAAACTAATACAATAAAATACATGGATACATGTCTATAGCTAAAAACAATAGTAATGCAAGATAAAATAAGGTGATTTTCAAAATAATCAATAAAGGTTAAAAATTAACAGTAAAAATACATGATAAGATTAAACAGTTGATCTGGGTAAAAAAAGCAATTCCACAGTTATATGTACAAATACACAAAACCGAACCGAACAAATACATCAGTGTCAATATAAGATCCTCCAAAAACTTGAGTGAAGTTATAATCCAATGTGTCAGTTCAAATAGTGAAAAAATGAAAAAATTATAAATTTGATGTGCAAAAATGTGAAAAAATATATAAAAGTAAAAAGATTCTTTGTGTTCAAAATGGTTCAAAAATATTAGTGAATCTAGGTGTTCAAAAAATAACAAAAATTAAGTTAATATGACAGTGAGGTGAATTCCTGGTTCCTTTAGATAGCCAGTGAATGAATGAGAGTGCATTAATATAAAAATAAAAAAATAAAAAAACCTGTTGAAAAAAAGAAAAAAGACAAAATTGCAGAGTATATCAACTGTTAAGTTTAGATATAGGTAATTTGCTTACTTTGATTCTGTCGACGCGTTTTGGCCTAAAACTAGGCCTTTATTATTATCTTTATTTGAAATATTAAATAAAAAATATTATATTTTACTATTAAAAATGATTATGCATAAAATATATATATATATATATATATATTTATATATATATATATCAGGGACGTGCACTCATAAGAGGCAGGGGAGGCAGTGCCTACCCTGCCATATGTGG
>CAJPDP010492158.1:739-13088 GCA_905336975.1 Bombina variegata variegata
CAGGCCTGGACCAAAAAGGACTTTCCCCTGAAACGGAAGGGATAGTAACCTAGATTTGAAAGTCATGTCAGCAGACTTTAACCACAGAGCCCTACGGGTTAAAACAGAGAAACCTGATGTCTTAGCATTCAGGCAAATATTCTGCATATTTGCATCACAGATAAAGGAATTTGTGACCCTTAAGGCCTTCATTTTTTCCTGTATCTCCTCGAGGAGAGTCTCCACCTCGACCATAGCTGACAGTGCGTGACACCAATAGGTAGCCACTCCAGCCACTGCAGCGATCCCCACTGCCGGTTGGAAAACAAACCCCGTGAGTTAGAACATCTTTCTCAACATGAATTCCAACTTTTAAGCCATGGGCTCTTTGAATGATGAACTATCCTTGAGGGGAATAGTCAAGTGCTTAGCGTGGAGATTGTTCCATCAACTTTAGGAATATCCCCCCATAGCTCTAGCTGAGAGTGCGGAACGGGGAAAAACTTTTTAAAAGAAGTAGAAAGAGAAAAGGACTAACTGAGTTACTCCCACTCATTCTTAATAATCGTAGCCAGCCATCTTCACGGGGACTGGGAAGGTCTGAGGCACCACCCTGTCCTTGTAAACCCTTTCTAGTTTAGGGATCGAAGGTTCTTCCGGAAGTTTCAGTTCCGGTACCTCCAACGTAGCAAGCACTTCTTTCAGTAAGAAGCGCAAATGCTCCATCTTAAATTTTAAATCTGGCTCCTCCGTAGCCGGAGGTCTAGAAGACACTGATTCCATCCCAGAGAGAGCACCCTCCGACGAGTCGGAGGCGTCCTTCTCGTCGGATAATCTACCAGAGACATCCAACGGAGTAGATGACCCCTGGGACGGAAAGTTATGTCTTTCCCTTCGTTTGCGTTTTGTAGGGCATGGTAGGGCATGGAAGGCTGCAGAAACCGACTCTTGCAACTGGGCAGCGGAATCTGGCGGCCATGAGGCCCCTCCCGCGGGAGGATTAGTAGGGCCTAGGAGAGCTACATGTGTAATCGGAGATGAATGTGGGGAACGCACCTCGCGGGACGGAGAACACAATATGGATGGCTCAATAGTACTAAATATCTTATTCTTCTTAGATATTGTAATTTTATCAAAGCACGTGGAACACAGTTGAGCAGGCAGTTCAACCTTTACCTCCTCACAATAAACACAGGTATTAAATTTAAAGAGGGAGTATCCTCTAAGATACCAGAGTCCTCCATAGCTTGCGCCTTTAAAACGGACTGAGATAGATTAAATGGCATCTCTATACACCAATGGCCGGGGCACTCACCACTTCCTAAGACCCGGACCACACAGAAACCGTTACGTCTCCCGCAAATGCCGATCAGGAAAGAGGAAGTTGAAGAGGCTACACCCGTTCACATGGAGTGCCATGCAGGACCGCCCCTGCACTATAGAGAAAACGCACCAAAACAGGCAGCGCCGACCTTCACCTGACTGTTCACACATTGCTAGAGCCTCATCTCACACATGACGCAGCATGAACACAATAAAGATATTATGCATAAATCCTGTTCAATAATCCCCTTTCCAGGGATATTAACCCTTGATTCTATACAGATAAAAGGAGACACACTGTGACCCTGTCTTCTTGCGTTATCATATTTGTATAGATGAAACAATCTTACCAGAATCTATGCCATGAAACAGGAACACAGCCCTTCAAGTGTGACAGGTTAGTAGCATCATTTCTGACATGGACCTGAGTGAATAAAGGCAGGCAGCGAAACTCGTCAATGCTAAATGCCCAAGAGATGTTAACATGAGTCGGAATGGTTTCGCAGAGACGACACTCCCTGCATCTCCGGACTCTAACTTTCATCTGTGCTCACACTGAGAGGCTGACAGGATTACTTAAAAATCCAGTCCCATTTCGAAGAGTACTGCCATCCATAAGAGATTACTCCGAATCTTCTGACACTTCTCTGCCAACCTCCTGTGATGAAGGTCAAAGAATGACTGGGGGATGAGGGGAGTGGGGGAGGTATTTAAACCTTTGGCTGTGGTGTCTTTGCCTCCTCCTGGTGGCCACGTTCTTAATTCCCACAAGTAATGAATGAAGCAGTGGACTCTCCTCCCATTAAGATGGAAACCTAAATATGCCACTTGTCCCCACTGATTCATTACATTGTGTACAAATGTATTACATTGTTTACAAATAGCTCACTTAACTTTTTTTATTTGAAATAGCTGCTCTTCCTTTTGAAGCCACCACATACATTAACAAAATTCAATACTGTAGTAATGGCTACTCAAAAGCTGTGTAAAAACAATGCATCAAAAAGAGATCAGCCTCCCATAGGGGCATATGAGAGAAAGGGAGCCCAGTCCTTGAAAGTTTAAAGGACCACTAAACACAAATTGTAAACTACGTGATTTTGAACCTTCATATCTGAGAATAATTTTGCAATGAAAACTGCAGCTTTATTTTGTCAAATGAGTATATTGTTTTATGTTAATCATTTCACGGATTTCCCTGTCCCCCAGAATAAAAGAATCCTGGCTTACCAATCACAAACTAATATTAAAAACAGCATGAACTCTGTTTGTACATGTGCAGTTGAGAGAGACTGGGGAAGCCTGTCCTTATCTCTTCCCTTAAGGTGAATGTAAACTTTCATGAATAAGTGCCCGGTTTTTAAAAATACTATTAAAAACAGGGGCACTTTCATTCATGAAATGTTACATTGCAGCATTTTTTTTAAATACCTTTTCTTTAGCAAACCCGGACCGGCGATCCCCCGCCCACCGCTCCTCTGTACTTACCCATCAATGAGGAAACTGGGTTCCTCCAATCATGGTGTGCACCCCAGAGCATCCATCTCGTAAGGCGATGCCGTGATTGGAGGAAGCCGGTTTCGTCATTGAAGGAGGAGCTGTGAGTGGAGGATGGCCGGTCTGGGTTTCCTAAAGAAGAGGCATGAATGAAAGTGCCCCTGTTTTTAAAAGTATTTTTAAAAACCGGGCACTCATTCATGAAACTTCACATTCACTTTAAGGTGGTTTAGCACTGATTCAGCTTAGTTACCATTGCAAATAATGCTTCTCCTATCATGATTGTTGATGCATGGATCCTCAATTGTAGATGACATATGACATTGGGAGCGTGGCCTAAATGCACATGCAATAAAAAGAGGACACATTGATGGTGAAACATGTTTGGGACTGTAAGAGTCGTCTTAGGAGCTCCTGTGTTTTAATCGCCTTAGGCAATTTTTACTGTAGTCTACAGTATATATGCACTATTTGTGAGCTGATAACTTATGCTTTACTTTCGTAACGCAGTGCTTTGGTCAGGTTACATCTCACTTATGTTTGTACTATACACTGTATAGAGGTATTACTTCAACCGCTACCATTTCACCTTCCAATTGTTACTTACATGCTAATACTGTAGCTTTTACACTAACGCTTAGTTGCTTTTACATGTGTAGTTCAGCTACTGGTATTGTGGGAATTAACCTGTCACATATTATTATTTCTACACTATCTTATTCTATGCCTAACCGCTGCAGCTCTACCCTATTGACTTAGTACAAAGAACCAACTTATCGGCAAGAAAATAAGAACAATCGAATCATACTGCCAAGCTAAGAGTTCAGAGACTCTCCGAGCAGAAAAGATAGCCTTCCGAGAGATCTATAGAAAGTACCGCAAAACTTGAAGAACAAAAAATTAAGGCTCCAAGGGGGAGCAGCCAACATAAAGACAGGCCTGATTCTGACCAGGCCCAACAAGGATTGCACAGCTGGCACTTCCGCAAGACCCTATGTAGCAAAATAGACAATGCAGAATCTGACCCTTCAGGGCACTTGACTCCACTCCAAGAGAAGCCCTTGGATTCACACCGATAAGGATGCCATATTCTACAGCAATTCACCAGAAACAGGCAAGCAAGCCTGAGTCATGGTCTGCATGACTGACTCAGAACCCCACGCTTAAACAAAACAAAACGTTCAATCTCCAAGCGGCAGCATCATAGAAACTAGATTTAGAAGAAGAAAGGGACCCTGACTCAGAAGGTCATTCCTCAGATACCGACACCAAAGTGGAGAGATGACATTACCAGGTGGTCTGCATACCAAATCCTGCGAGGCCTTGCAAAGGATATTCGAATCTCCTGTTGATTACAAGCAATGACTCATGGAAGGAGAACAAATAAAGGAAACAGAATGAGTTCAATATAAGGGACTAAAGGTTTCCAACCGTTGTCCCAGAAGCCTGGAAATGATTATTAACTGAAATACAAGGCACATCGCTGTCAGACCTGAAAACTGCTCTCCCGGTCTACAGACATCACTGAACAGCGTCCTCTTATTAAGGGGACATAAACCGGACAGATAATGAGCGCCGCTCCATCCCCATGTCTGAGGACAAAGCGGAGAGAAGCCCAATGAACGAAGACGCCAAAAAATGGCTCCGCTCCGCTTTGGAGAGGAAGGAGGCGGAAACTAAAACCTTGGCAAGGAAATGAACCTCAGTTTAGTAACGGCAGCATAAAATAATAAATTAGCTACCTAATAATCCATGACTTCTCCCCCATAAATAAGGCGTAATGTAGGGGAACCACTCCAATGCCGTTCCCCTGTCTGACCCTTCTCCAGACATCCTAAAGACAGGACAAGATTCTAGGGATCCTGATGAGAATAAGGGTCTGAGAAGCTGTTTAACGAGATGCAGTCCTTAACATAGTGCTGTACTGCATAATAATCTCTGATTCTATATTGAGCCAAAATACAAGGTTGACTTAACTCCTTCATTATTTTTAAGGAGTTCAACCTTAATCTCCAAATCACATATAGTGCCTGCCCCTGCCCCTGCCATAAAACACCCTGACTAGGATGCAGAGTCCCATATAAAATACAGAGGGTTCTTAACCCCTTGAGTGCCAGCCTACCCCCAGAAGACCAAAAGGCACTTACCTGTATATCCAGCTGTCCGGCAGGAGGACAGATCACCTGGCATGAGAGGATGCCACTCCTCATAGAGACCTGTGAAACAAAGAAAGACAAAGTAAACCAACTCAGGCTTTCTATGCCAGGGCAGCAACATGTTAGAAAAACTCGGCAAGGCTCACCTCACAAGTTCCTAACTGCTTTAAAGCCACCACTGCCCTACTGAAGAGACTAACGTGGAGTATGGCTAGACCCAGACCGTGATGGAAGCTCAGGGCAAGCCTGCCCTGACTTCAAAACAAAAATATCTTGATAGAAGAATCTTATATCAGACACCTAATTACTTCACCTCCTCCTTGCACGAGAGGCAAAGAGAATGACTGGGGTTTGTGGGAAGAGAAGTGATACGTTAATAACGGGAGGGGGAGAGAGGGAGATAAAGAAGGGGTTAAGTAGCACTCTTTCCTAACGCATAGTTATCAAAAAGCTGCTAATATGCAACTAAGTAATCAGTGGTAGCTGGTAAATATGCTGGACAAGCCAGCTAAGAGAGAAATTGTAATATAGCTGTGTGCATAAACAGCTAAGTGTACCTAAAGTTAAAATATAACCTTTAATGGTCTAATATAAAAAAGTGAAGGCGAAATAAACTTGCCAACGAATACCCCCTGTGAGTTACACCAAATTACAAAACTACCAAACAATAAAAGCTAGAACGCTGGAAGCTGTTCCCCTGTATTCCTGGCCGATAGCGGGAATCATCGGCATCAGGTGTCAGGAGCAGCTAAGAACAGCGAACTAGGTTAAAATTGAATTGAAGTCAGAATAAAATTAAAAACTACAAAAAGAAAGGTGTTATTTACACAAACGCGTTTCGGCTCTCACTTCAGAGCCTTTCTCAATGTGACAATTTGGGTAATGTTTGACAAGACGAGTGTCTCATTCTGCTCCTTTTTAAACCCTATAGGCAAAGTTGTTCCACCAATCATAAGCGGTTCACAGTACACGCCTTCTGATCTTCCAATCATGGTTTATTATGTCAGTGATGAATCTGGGATGACGGTGTGTGATCGTTATATCGTATAACATGATCTTCTAACTTGATACATCTTAAATATTCATATGACATAATCTTATATTATAATTACGAAGTAATTACCGTTGTATGGAAGAGCCTGTGTGTACTGTTGTAATACCGCTTTGGTTAGGAAACAGCAAAGGGAGAGAAGCGATACTTAACAGCTTTTCTGTGGTGCTCTTTGCCTCCTCCTGCTGGTCAGGAGTGATATTCCCAACAGTAATTGATGATGATCCGTGGACTCACCGTGTCATTAGAAAGAAAGTTAAGTTTTATTTAGTTGTTCATGGCTCTCACCTCCATGAAAGAGTTGATTTTGTGATCTTCATTATTCTATTTCAATAATAAACCACACAGACTCCTGAGTGCTTTATCGTGTATTCTTCAGGAGGTGTTTTTTTTTTTATCTCTCTTTTTTTCTTCAGATTGAGCTCAATACACAGCACCTACACCCTTTTAATTCGGCTAAGCAGTTAAATACCAGGATTAAGAGTTTGTAGTAATAATTAAGTAGCGCCATTGGTGTGTTTTCTTAAATTAAATTAACCAAATCCTCCCTGGGAGAAAGTGAAACAAGCACAATTGTTGCAAAATAAATAATGAATGTATACTGCAATAATGTTTCACTTGCACTAATAAAATATTTTATATGTTGTTGAAATGTTATGTTTAAAGGTCCTTTACATACAATGAACACTTCTCTGCTGTTTGCCTGAATACAATTTACCTTTAAATAAATATTTGTTTCACTACAGGCACAAACTGCCTGGAGCCTGTAAAGTGTTGGATTTTGGAACAGTTTGGATTTCAGAATATTTGTATATTTGCATATGTAAAATGGGACAGCTTGAAGAGTAAACAATAATGTATGTCATTTAGGCAATATTTACATGTCATAATACAGCTTATACATGCAAACTAAAAGTAGCCTTATATAATTTGTAATACTTTTGTATACATAATATCAGCAGACAGTGACAGATAGTACAGTACTGTAATCTGAAAGGTAATAGTTGTTTTAAATAAAGACAGACCAGCAGTTTAGAACACAAAAACAAAATAAAGGCAAAAAAGATTGTGACAAAGACCCCGATTCTAAAAAGATTCTGGGCTGGTGAGATTCTATAAGAATGCCTGCCAGCCCCTCTATTTCCCTGGTATAATTATATAAAGCCAACTTTTTACCCTGAAAGCAGAGTGTCTCGCTAAGTGGCGTATACTGCATTTTCGTATGGGAAGGAGATGCATACATTACAAAAGTGCACACTAAAATTTGTAAAATTTTAAATCTTACAAATCGAATAATTGAACCATGGACACAAAAATATTTGTAGGTAAATTACACAGGGATAAATCATAGTAACTATGCACAGTGTAAATAGTAATTTAAGCACACTGGATGTGCACAACACACATAGAAATTCTTACTTATAAGTATAAAATACAAAGCGTAATTGTTGTTTTTTCATGAAACGGACTGAACATGGAAGTTCCATCTCCTCATCACAGGTGTGTTTAGCAAGAGCAGCGTAGGAGTTTTGCAATGGCAGAGGTTGAGGGCTATGTTTCTGGTCTACTGCTCTAATTCTTCCAGAGCCTACATTAATCCATCTGACTCTCTCTGTTGATCTCTGGCTTAGAGGTGCTTCTTTTTGAGGCAGCTTTGTGGAGGTAACAGGTATGTAACTTACCTTTGCTTTAAAGGGACAGTCAAGTCCAAAA
This sequence comes from Bombina variegata variegata, assembly GCA_905336975.1. Classification (NCBI taxonomy): domain Eukaryota; kingdom Metazoa; phylum Chordata; class Amphibia; order Anura; family Bombinatoridae; genus Bombina; species Bombina variegata. The sequence continues at coordinate 8,459 of CAJPDP010492158.1, forward strand.
CAAACTTTCATGATTCAAATAGGGCATTTTGAAGATGGAAACCTATGGCTATTACCCTCACCTTGTTCATCCAAGAAAAATGGAGAAATCACTCCCTGGTCTTCTAGATTTTCCACAAAAAAAAATAACATCTGAGCCTTTATCAGATCAAGACACATGGGATAGATAAAATCTCTCATAGAGGCCTGGAGCTGTATCCTTACAATATGAAATCTAGGACCCAGTGGTTTGAAAAGGAGCAAGCCTAAACCAAACAAACAAATGTTGCATCCTGCCCCCAACAGGAAGAGGGTCCTGACAGGGGGAGGAATACCTTCATTCTAACCTGAAAGAGTACTTTTTAGTCTGTTTATTCTTAATCCAGGAGGAGGTGGGTCTCTAAGAGAATTAAGGGGGTCCTTCAGCTTGAATAGAGACAGAGGCTCTTTAAGATCTGGAGTGCAAAAAAGGAGGAAAATAATTAAAATTTGGATCTTGCCCACGGATTTCCTATCCAGTAATAATAAACATCCACAGCAATAGTGGATAAAATAGCATCCAAACAGGATATTATCTTAAAAGGGCAAAGACAGAAGTCTCTTTTAGAGACAATGTCCACAGACCAAGACTTTTAGCCATAAGGCATGCCTTGCTAAAACGGCCATAGCAGCACATTTTGTTTTTATGCAAACAACTTCCATTGCTGCACCACAGTTAAAGTTATTGGCAACCATATCAGCTTCAATTGAACCTGCAGCTCTTCCAAGGATCCTAGACATGATTAAACCTTAGAGAGGTTATCCCACCAAACTGGCATAGCTGCTACCACACAAACAACAATCACAACTGGGCAGAATAGATATCCCAAGCTTAAAGGAATATCTATGGGAGCTTTTAGGATTCTGATCCATTGGGTATGTGATGGAGGGCTATCTTCTAAAGGAAAAAGTAGTCTGCCAGACTAACATTGAGATAGCACCTTCCATTTAGGGGTTTCCAAAGGATACAAAGCTTTGAATTTGGCAGAAGAAATTAAATGTACGCATAGCTTGTTTCACTTATAAGATACCAGTTCATGCACTGCATCACGTATATGGAAGATAATGGGCTGTGTAGGAACAACTGTAAAAATCTATCAAAAATCTATCTAGCACCTTGGTTCTGTAGTAGAGCTGCTGGGTTCATCCACCTTCAAGGTCATTAAACTGAGTATAATCTTCCCTTCTTATGTTTGGGAGACAAGTTACTGTATATAGGTGACTCAGGGGAGAATTGCTCATGGGGAGAGGTAATATCCACTGCAGGCACACATCTAGGCTTGGCTGGAGAAGATATAGAACTCATAAGTTCAGTCATATCAGAATTAATATATTCTATGAAATAGCTGATTAGAGCCCCCTAAGGGTTCAGGTGGTAGGGAAGTAAACCTGTTGCCACCCTGATCAGAATGAAAAGCAGAAACCCCTTGTTTAGGTATGGAAAAATGTTCAGCACACACATTACTCAGCTGAGGTGAACATACTCAGTAACATTTGCATAATAAGCATATAGAGACAGGGCTGATTATATCAGTAAATCATCATTCCTTCCTCTCTTTCCAGGAGGCACTGAAATTGGTTTCAAAAAAGAGTTAGAGACCCCTATCAATCAACATTAGGTTCAGAGCACATCATATGTTCTACCTACTCCTTATAGGCTAAAAGTAACTAACTTAAGTAGGGTATTACTGGGAGTATGGGCTGGAGAAAAGCTTTGGAATGTAGCGATGGATTGCCTCCTCCTGGTGTACAAGAAATGTAAACCTTGGGTGATGTGTGCCATAAAACGGATGTTGATTTTTCAGTTTGTGCTGCTGTATTACCTCTATTTACTCTGTTGCTTACAATTGAGATCTCGATCACGCAGATGGGGATCTTTTCTCCTGGTTGGGTGCAGATTTGTATGGAGAAGACACTCTTACGGTTTTTGTTTTTTAGTATTTCCGGTTAATAGGCCAGTAAGAGGTATGGAGAATTACAAGCCTATATAGTTTGCTGTAATAACCATGCATCTCAGGGAGTGTTGAGAATGGCACTTCTGCAGTAAAGTAAATTTGAATAGCATATGCCTGAATTGCACAAGAGAGAGCAAGAGAGAGGTGGGAAAAGAGGGAGGGAGAAGGGGAAGAGACAGGTAGAGAGAGATACAGTAGACAGATCTTACAATGCTGTTGGCAGCAATTTGAAAATAAGAAGTGAATCAGGAAAAAAAACAATATAAACACATTACTCAATAAAACAGCAGTGTAACGGCAATGTCGAGGAAAACAACCATGATTATGTGTTGTATGAAATCCCTGGCCATGACTTTGTACTATGCTTTGTAAGTAAAACCACTAAACAACAAAAACATATCCTGTTTAAGCCTTACTGACGTCAGAACTATGTTTATCATGTGTTCTGGATGTCTTGCTATGTTTTTTACCCCAAGGCAAAAGTGGAACTAAACTATTTGTATACGGCCAAAACCAAGATTACCACATGGTTTCAAGGTAATTGATACCTAAATGAAAATCTGCATTTAGGTTTTAGTCTAAGTTTTGGTCACATTGCTATATTGTTAAACATGTTAGAGTCTTACATCTGGATGCCACTGGGAACGACTGAAGAGATCATCAAAAGCTAGAACACAGGCGCAAATCAGCACATTCATGTTTCTGTTCACATTCCAAACAAAACAGATGTATATTTCCACAAGTGAATCCTAGGGCTTCAGATTTATAATAATATAAAATAAATCTGGATACTGCAATTTGCTTCCAACATTAAAACAGTAGATAAGAAAATATTGATATTAAAGACAAGACCGAATGTACCTGAATACAAATATATACAAATGATCAACTAGCTAGTTAGATTCACTGTTCGGAAGGCAGTTGAATCATTTGGCAATTTTATTTCTCTATAAAGCAATTATTGTTCTTAAAGGAAACTGTACATGTATACACGTAAACACAATTCTACAGTAACATTAGTGTATTACCTAATTATGCCTATTGGCCAATTGGTACAAAGCACCAGTAAACAATTGTTGGAAGTACTAATAAAATAGTATATAAATACCGTACAAAATATAATAAAAATGTAATATCATAAAAACAAAATATAACATCAGTGTTATTTTTTGAGATAAATATATAGATGCTTTTAAAACAAAGCAATTCAGCATCAGCAGCTGCTGTCTCCACTACAAGAGGGCCAAATAGAAGTGGTATCCCAGTAGCCAGCAGGTCAAGACTCAGCCGCTGTTTTCAGTATGAAGATGACAATAAAGGTGTGTTCCAGCCAAGAGCAGATTTGGGAGTCAAGTGAATGAACTCTCGCTATTTGGGCTATAACTTTGCATTGCTGCTCCGTAGCTGAATTGAACTATGTATTTAACCCCTTTTTAAAGGGATTAAAGGGACATGAAAACTCAAATTTTTTCTTTCATGATTCAGATAGAGCACGCAATTTATAAAAAAAATTCCAAATTACTTCTATAATCTATTTTTTGAACTCTTGTTATAGTTTGTTGAAAAGCACACCTTGGTAGGCTCAGCGGATGCTGATTGGTGGTTGCACATATATGCATCATTTTACTGGCTCACCCATGTTCGTTGCTGTTTGTTTAACAAAGGATACCAAGAGAATTAAAGCAAAATTAGATAATAGAAGTAAATTGGAAAGTTGTTTGTAATCTTTTAATGTATGGCATTGGATTTGGTGTATATTTTTTTATTATTATTTTAATTAGAAATGCTAAAGTAACTTAGCATGAACTGTAAGCATTTGAACAAGTGAACTTACCTCCATCCGTTCTTGTTTAACATCATCAATCTCATCATCTTCCATTAAAGCCAGGAGCTCTCCTGTCTGATCAATTGAATTGAGGAAGTCCTGAGCAAGTTTATGACGCTTGTTTGCGTTGTTGGCGCTGACTAATTTCTCTGTATTAAATGGACAAATGAAAACCAATTTATCATGAGATACATCACACATGTAAACTTACTTCACGTTTGCAGTTACAGAATATGGATTGTGGATAATCATTTTCAAGCTGTTTTAGCACAATATACACTATCCAGGGGTCATCAATTTTGGCTCTCCAGAGGTTTTGGAACTACATTTCCTATGATGCTCAGTCAGCTGAAATGCTGGCAGAGCATCATGGGAAATGTATTTTAAAAACCTCTGAAGGGCCAAAATTGATGATCCCTGCACTATACTATTTGATAAAATATATGAAGGATTCTTTCAGGCTACATCTAATCTAAATTAAAATTCACCTAATTGAGAACAACGCTGCACTTAAGTTAGATAAGATATAGGTTCCTACAGAGAGTGTACACACAACATGAGTATAGATATTAGAGTAAAACGTTATATGTTCTAATATGTAGAAACTGGTTATGTCATGAGACTCCATGCATGAGATTGAGGAATTTAGACAGCAAGCAATTAGAGCTTAAAGGGACACAACCCAAATGTTTCCTTTGTGATTCAGATAGAGCATGCAATTTTAAACAGCATTCCAATTTACTTCTGTTCTCTAATTGTCTTAGTTCTCTTGATATCCTTTGTTGAAAATCATACCTAGGTAGGCTCAGGCGCTGGGAGCTAGCTGCTGATTA
>CAJPDP010492289.1:0-11629 GCA_905336975.1 Bombina variegata variegata
TTGACTGTCCCTTTAAGAAAAAAAGAGCATTTCAGGATGGATAATTTATGTTGTTTTTGCTCTAAAATGCTTTAGAAAAGTGTGTTTGTTAAACTCCTTCAAGCTTTGCTGGTGTACCTCCATCATGTTGATGCTTACCTGAACCTGCAAACATCTACACAGTGACTAATTATATCAGAAAACAAACTCATCTACATCTGCCCTTAGAAAAGGAGACAAGGAACAGGGAATTCAGCAAGATTTTCAAGTGGTGTATTATAATTTACTTTTGATGTGCAAAACCTTGCAAATTCTACCTAAAATATGAAAGTATTAAACAAATTTAAAATATTTATTAAAATTAATAAGTGAAATTAATCAAAGTGACAGTGGTATATTTTTAACACCACTCCAGAAGAGAAGGCCTAAATCAGTGAAAGAGTGTAACCTTTTCTTAACCCGATAGTATCATGCACAAAGTACATTTTTATTTCAAAACCTGATTTAACTCCCTTCCTGCTAACCAGCACATAGGCTATTCAGGGTCTAAAATTCCCCTCTTAGTTTAGGACTAACCATCAGAAAAGAGTGATATAACCATTAATATGCTCTAAAGCTCATCTGCCAGTTGTTGAGACCAAGTAGATACTCACCAGAATCTTCTGTTCCTCATTGGTCTCTAATCTTTTAGGCAAATACAAATTTCCCAAGTTGAATATACACTTTCACACTGAAAAGAACCGAATGGTGCTCCCTGAGGTCATATTAAGCATTCATTTTGCAAAAGAATAGTGAATTCTGAAAAACTGTCCATGCTAACTACCTAATTCCTGACCGTATAGTCTATTTACCTGTGGTCCTACCTACCGTTGTTACCTGCTTGCCATACCTGATTCTGAATTGTGTTCTGGCCTTGGTAACTTGCTGACTATTATGCATCCCTGCTGTTACTGCCTTGATGACTTGCTAGTATGTACACTGGCCATTACTCATTACCTAATCTTGATTTGCTGTCTAGCCTCAGTAACTTGCTAGCTATTACTGGCTAATGCCTGTTCCTCTTAATAAAACATAATACTGTGGACCTATCAGACTTAGCACAAGATTAGTGTTATACTTCTTTTTTTACACTGCTTTTTTCACTTAAATTTATATGTTGGATTGAGTTTGACAATTATATATTTATCCAGATCAAGAAATCTAAAGCATTGTGGTTCAACAAAAAGTGTTGGAAATTCCCTGTTGGCCATTGCTTGTTATTGTGTCTGCTGGATATTTTTTTCTTGTCTGCTGACCTGTTTCTTTATACTTCTAGAAATTATGCTCTACAATCATTCACCTGTTTTAGAGTCCTGCTCTGTTACCTCTTACTGAATCCCACAGACCATTGTAGGTTGCTAATTAGATTATTATTTTTTTACTGATTCTGTCTCCTGTTAGGGCTTTTCTTAGGCTTCATAAAGACACTAACATCAGATAACACTTTACAGTACCTCAGGTTCATCTTATTCTCAGTTATTATCCTGATTACTGCTTATTGAATTTGTCTGTACATATTTATATGAATTTCACAGAATATTATCTGTGATACATATCACATAAATATTTTCTATTAAAACATTTAAATCTATTCCAGATGGTTTGTTCTTCTCAAATTATATGATTCTATTATTATTATGTTTCCTCAGGTGTTACACATTCTAAGGATTAATTATAAACATCTGGTGTCAGTATATATATAAAATGCACTAGTCTTAAGATAGTCTTAGCATGCTATATTAGCAAATAACTATGTTGTGGAAAAACCTTATGCCATCACATTTTTTCTCTTTGCTAAGAATCATGACTAACATCAGCATCAGCTTCTTAACCGCATAGCGACTGTGGAACTGAAACAGTAAAGATACATCACTTGCTCACACAGAGGCATTTTTGGAGACTGCTATTTTTTATACTTTTATAAAATACAGAATATCGCTCTCCAGTCATCTATGTGAATTTAAAACGAATCAGCTACAGCTGTAAGATCTTTTCTCATTCTCATAGAGTTGGCTCAACATATGGCCATAAAACATTATCAAATTGCTGAATTACTAAGCTTCATGACTTGTATTTTCTACGCTGTTCAAATCACTTTTTCCTGTGATCTAGGTTTGTGTTATGCTCACAGAATCAAGCAATTTATAATACATTGTCAGAAAAATTTGGCTTTCTGGTTTTCAATTGTTTCTACAAACAAGTAAATTGAATTGTCCAGCCTTAAGTTTTTAAATGCTTTGCAACCTGACATGAAGACTAATGGCCTTTACCATAACTTACAATAGGTTTGAACTATTACATTTCTAATTAAAAATGAATTACTCATGAGCTCAAAAAACATTAGTTGATTGTTTTACATACATATTCCTACATTTATAAAATTGCTTTTATATAGTTAGACATTAAGAGAAATTATCTGAGTAATTGTCATTTATTAAGTCTTTAATTGTCATGTCTTAAAGTTTGTATTTCCTCATGTCAAATTGGTCATATTTTTATGAATTATTAGATTTTCACCCACTAATCTTTTTAAGCAGCATAACCACATTTTATTATTATTATTATTATTATTATTATTATTAAAAAAAAAAAAAAAAAAAACCTTAGTTAAGCTTCTTGTATTTGAGTTTACAATTTTTTCTCTAATCTAAGAGATAATTAACTAGGAAAAGCAATGCATAATAATCCTCTATATGTAAATTTACTCATTTAATGTTTACATCTATTTATGTCTGTTGTTCTACACACAGAAACATACCAGTCATACCATATTTATAATAATAAAAAAAATAATTTTTTGGTCCTCTCCATATTAATGAGATTTGCCGAGATTGGATGATCTATTTATCAGATGCACCATGATTCCAAACAATCAATGAAACGTCTAAATCAATTTGAAAAAACACCCAAAGCTTCTAGTATATTTTTGGCTTCCAAGATGAGAAACACATGAAAATACATACATTAATAATTTCCATATATTTTAATGTCCTTTGCAGGTTTTCCAAGGAACTTCATTAACCCTTCGATGTGCAAGATGAGGTATAGCTTGTCATTCGCAAAGCAACCTGTAGCCGCATAAGAGTACTTTTTGTCATGTTGGGGGATTGACGATCAAACGCTGTTTGAGGTGATCATCTGCACTACAGGCCAGGGATCGTTAATGATCTAGTGGGCAACATTCCCAGGCTTCATGGGAGTGCCAGCCAATGTCACCACATACGCACATGATGACATTACAAAGGGGCTGAGCCAGGATTCACCGGTAGCTGCAAGGGAATTGGATGCGGGTGGTTTTTCTAACCCCTCGAACTCCGCTCCCATAGCAGCTACAAAGCTTTGATACCCTTCATTTGAAAGAAAATATCCTTGGATCAGATATATTAAAAATACAGTACAAGAAACAAAGAGGGATTTGGTTGATAATTGTACATTATATGCACAATGGAAAAAAGTGCATCTATAGAAGCCTAATAAACTTTATTTTCCAGTAGACAAGTCCCTCTCTAAAATTTTTTATTAATTTTGTTTGTATAGTCAGGTGCTTTTGTACTACACAGTTAAGCCTCTCTAATCTATATTATAACCCCCAAAGCCCATATGGGCCCTTATTTCACATGTAGCAACCCTTAATGACAATTCAGTTGGGGGTATCACAGTAACAGCATTGGTCAGTGGGCCATTAATTATTTACTAAAATCTATTAAAAAAATATACATTTATTTATAGTTTTGTCTGCAGCTTTCTCTCATGCTATGAATTATGAATATAATAATGGCATATTGTGAATCTACTGGGCCTGCTGAATAAAATAAAAAAACAATTTGTGTGGGTCACTCATTGAAATTTAACTACAATAGGGTTTAAATGTAAGTAGCAAAAAAAGCTCAACATTGGCTTAGTACTGGGGTGGAAAAAAAGGCTTATCTGTGAAAAGGTTAAAAAAAAGCATCAATAACCAATGGGGGGACATTTCATCATCACCAAATTGATACATAAAGCTAAATGAATTAGGTTGCATTCACAGCTTTTTCAGCTATGTGGAGCAGGTTCGCATAAGCAAGCCTGCTGCCACATATTTAAGAATCAGAAACCATTTCTTTTTACTCTCCCCCACCTCAGAGGTTGCAAGATCAATTACCATGACACTTGTTTGTTGGGGGCTTTGACATTACCTGCCATAACACAATTGGTTGTGCCAGAGCAGGGGCGACATTGTACAAGAATCATCTTGTGCAATGTTACTTTTCAAAGTACAATGCAACATCACAAGTGGCATTTGCAAGCTGACATGCAGGTGGAGCTAGAGAGTAGGCCAGTGCAGGCATTATGATTCAATAATTCACTCACAGAGCTAGAGTCCTCCAGTGGCTCAAGGTGTAAGGTAAACAACCAGAAACTGGAGGTTCCAGGTTCAACTCCAGGCACACCAAGGAGCAGAGCGTACCCTGACAGAGCCCACCTTAAGGAACCACATGGTTTGTCTGGATGGAGGTGATGAAAATATTTAACTAGGGAGGGTGCATGAAGATCTTTGACAGATACCCATGAAAGGTTGGTGATGGGGTAACCCTTCTAATGGACAAGATAAAAGATACCTCAATGTTCAGAGTCCAATAAACGCTCACCTTAGTATTCTGGTGAGCCTTCTACCAGAATGGGAGCTGGATGGACCATAGTAGGGAAAAAATAAACTATTTATGTTCATATGGTTTTAGCAACAACACATGGAAAACCAGGTGGATACATAAGGAGGATGGAAGGGCTAGCTGAAAAGCTACTGAATGAATGTTTGGCTGAGGCTTGCTTTAGATATGGGTTATTACATGAGCGCCAAACACGATCTCCAATTTGGGATGTGGGTAAACAATGTTGTAGATGGTCAGCAGCTATTTTAATAGAGGTTACAAATGATTTCAAAACCGACAAATTCTTTGCCAGTGACAGCTTAGAGACGAAACTTGACAATCAGCGGTTGGTAAATCAGAATCAGGGGTTATCATAGGAAAGGAATGTGGTTGGTAACCAAAGACTGCCTGGAAGGGAGTGGTCTTAATCAATGCATTAGTTCTAGAGTTGTGAGCAAATATTAACAAGGGTAACAATGATGCCAAACTGTTTTGCAATACAGAAGAGTACATTTCAGGTATGTTTCCAAGGACTGGTTGGTTCTCTCTGTTTGCCTGTTAGTCAGAGGATTGTATGTTGAAGACAAGGAGATGGTTTTGCCAAGTTTAGAGCAAACTGCCTTCTAGAAATGGGATATAAACTGTGTGCCCTGGTCAGAGACAATGTTTATGGGCATGCTATGTATTCTGACAATATGTTCAATGCACAGTTTGGAGAGTTCGAAAGCAGTTGGTAATTTAGGTAGGTGAACAAATTTCTCCATCTTGGAGAAATGATCCACCACAACCCAAATGACGGTGTTACCCTTAGAGGGTGGTAAATCTACCATGAAGTCCCTAGTGAAATAGATCCAGGGTTGTTTATCTGGTGGCAAGGGTTGCAGTAAACCTGATGGAAGCGTGTGTGGGACTTTTTAGTGGCACAAGAATGACAGACTTTGATATAAAAGCAAATGTCTCGTGACATGGATGGGCACCACACTAAGGGTTTTAATTTTAGAAGGGTGTTGCATAGTCCAGGATGCACGGATAGAGAGAGTCATGGCCCATATCAAAACCTCTTTCCGTAAGGTCTTTGGGACATAAAGTGCCTTGCTTGGAATTTTGATGGGCTTAGGGATCTTATCTAGGTTACGTTTAAGTTTTTCTAGCAGAGAAGTAGTTATCATACCAATTACACATTTTGGTGGAATTATGTAATCAGGCATGGAATCTTCTGGAGTCATTGAAGAAAACTGTTGAGAGAGAGCATCCACTTTCTTATATTTGGAACCCAGGATATAGAATAACAGAAAAACAATGATCAGCATCCCTGTTGAGGAATTAGTTATTTAGCATTTTGCAAGTTGAACTAGGGTTTAATAGCCTCAATTAAATTTCCGGTAATAGTTGGCAAAACCCAGAAAGCATTGCAGAGCTCTGATAGATTTAGGACGAGGCCATTGTTGAACTGCAGATAGCTTGTAAGGATCCATCCTGAATCCTTGTGGGGTAATGATATAGTCCAAGAACAGAATTTTCATTTCATGAAAAATAAAAAATAAAATAAAAAATAGATTTTTCTAGTTTTGCATGCAACTGGAATTGTCTCAATAACTGCAGCACAATCTTGACCGTAGAGTATATCAGGATATTGTAAACAATCACACATTTATTCAGGTGTTCATGAGCGCTGGAAGACTGCTGGGGCATTACAAAGTCCAAAAGGCATAACTAGATATTCATGATGGCCATAGTGTGTATTAAATGCATTCCTTCCTAGATATGAATAAGGTTGTAGGCCCCTCTAAAGGTCAAGTTTTGTAAAATTCTTTTCTTCCTGGAGGGCATCAAATAATTCTAATATTAGAGGAATAGGGGACCAGTCCTTGATGGTGATATGATTCAATTCAGGATAATCAATACAAGGTCTAAGTCCACCATCTTTCTTTTCAACAAAAAAGAACCTAGCATCTACCATAGAGGAAGATGGTCGTATACAACCACACTTGAGATTATCTTGAATGTACTCTTCTAAGGCCTGAGTTTCCGGTTGAGAGAGAGGGAAAGTCCTTCCTGTCAGAATGGGTGCACAAGGTAGTAATTTAATATTGCAACCATAAGCTTGATGCAGAGGCAAGATTTCTGCTTTTTTTCTTTTAAGACATCAGAGAATTCCAGGTATTCACAGGGTAGGATTAAGTCATAAGAAATAGAAGTGAGGCTCAGGCTTTATTACTGCAGGAGACTTCAGACAGGAGCCAAAACAATCAAGACTTCAGTTCACTGTTTCACCAGGAAAATGCTGGTTCACTCTTTTTCAACCATGATAGGCCAAAGATTACTAGAGCAGTTTGGAGACATGACCAGATCAAAAGATACATGTTCTGTATGAAGAAGTCCAGTAGTACATTGCAAAGGAATAATCTGGAATTAAATCAGGCCAGGACCCAGTGGTTGAACACTGATAGTAGTAAAAAAAGAGGGTATACCCAAATTAGCAGCAAGGGTATAATCTAGAAAAACTCCTGTTGCACCGGACTCAACAAGGGCTAGAAAATCATAACTCCTTTCAGATAGGGTAATCTGGATGGGAATGTTTAATTTTGATTGTAGGAGGTAATATCTGCAATATGGCTTAACCTTGTACCACCCAAAAAAGTTAAGCCTAATCTTTTACATATGGTTGCGGAGTAAGTGGCCTTTTAGTCCCAGGGTACGTCGTCTTAAACATTTGGCCTCCTAAAATTAGGATGGATCCTACTTCCAGGGGTTCTTCTGATGTTTTTGAAAGTTCGGAAGCAGCTGGAGAAGTCAAGAATTGAGGAACAGGTTTAATACCGGGTTTCAAATACCTTTGTGCCCTGTCTCTCTCAGAAAGTCTTTCATGATAGCAAGCATCCAGTTAGATACATAACTCAATAAAATTGTCTAGTGAATCAGGAATGTCACTATAAACTAATTTATATTTGATCCTCTCATTTAAACCTTTACAAAAGGTAACCTTAAGAGCACCTGGATCCCAATAAGTCTCTGCCAGGTTTAACAGGGAAGTCTCAGCAGCTGTAGAACACCCAGGTTTATCAAACACTCTGTAAATAATAGTCTTAAATAGACCCACATCTTGAAGACAGGGATGACAGTTTTCAATAAGAGGAGAGACCTATGCCAAGGCCTTTCCCTGAAGCAGGCATATGATGAATGTTACTTGTGCAGTTTGTTGGATGAAAGTCACATGTTCATTTTTGAAGTGGAGTCTTTACTGGTTTAGAAAACCTAGACACTCTTCTGGGTTACCGTCAATCTTAACAGGATCTGGTAGACGGGGTCCCAAATAAGTTGGATGTACAAGCGAGGTTTGAGCGAGAGCAGCTGTAAAAGGAGTGCCAAATGGTTGAGACATTTGCATGAAGGCTCAGAACATGTCTGATAATTGTTTAATCTTAGAGTCTTGGCTTTGCAATTGCACAGAGTGTGCTACCAACAGCTGAACTTGAAAGGTGACCATTTAAAAAACCTCTGTAGGGTCCATCATTTAGCTGTGTATCATATCAGGCCTGCATGGAAATTCATCTGCCACTCCAATTGCCTGGCCAGTAGTCTTTTTTTCCCGCCGCCAGGTGAAGTGACAGGTAGAAAGTCTGGCAGCCAGAGGTAATGAGTAAGGGATCCAGGAAAACTTGCAGCAAGCAGGCAGAGGAGGGCACAATCACAGAGGAGTAGTCAGCAGTCTGAATTGGCAACAGGTGGGCACAGAGTGAGGCAGAATCTTCAGACAGGAGAGTCAGAGACAGGCAAATTAACATTATACCGCACAGTAAGCAAAGGTACCAAAAGAAAGAGCCAAAAGAGTAGTCAGGACAGTCCAAGAGGTGAGGGCAGGAGGCAAGCAGAGAGTCAAATATCCCTGCAGAGATCAGCAGGAAACAGTAGAATACCAGAAATAGTGCACCCAGGATAAAGAGAACCATAAATGGACAAGTACAGGTATCAGCCTTTTATAGGTAACTGCTTGCAGCTGGCAGGCAGGTGGAGCTAGAGAGTAAGCCAGTGCAGGTAGTAAGATTTAATAATTCACTGACAGAGCCAGAGCTCTCCAGTGGCTCAAGATGTAAGGCAAATGCCCAGAGACTGGAGGTTCCAGGCACGTCAAGAAGCAGAGCATGCTCTGAGACATACATTAAAAAATACAGCATAATGAAAGCCACATATCAAATCTTGCAGATGTACACAGACAAAAGGCCAGGGACAACCTTAGCAAGGCCCTGGATAAGACAAAGTTGCAGAGCCCCACAGCATAGTGCTCTTATTCTCGTCCCACTCTATGCCCTGTTCCCTGTATGTCCCAACATTCAGTGTTACCTATATAAAGAATAACAGTATATATTACACCTCCTGATACCATTAACTCTTCTTCAGGATAACATTGCACATTCTTATAGCATCACTCCTGAAAGTGTGGGGCCTCCCAAAGCAAGGCGCCCTGGGTGGATGCCCCTCTTGTCCTGCCCAAAGGGCAGGCCTGCAAAGCATGTTTTCCTTTGTCCAGGCCATATTGTCGGGTGAGAAATTTGTAATCCAAGGGAAAATTGCAAACAAAAAGGCTATTTGCCAGCTCCAGAAATTACATTTGAGTTGTTTAACAAGTGAGATAGAATAAATAATAAGGTTGGCAAGAGAGCAGAGTGGAGATAGAAGAGGAGAGCATCAAAAGCATAGGTATTTATAGGGTTGTTGTGTTAAGTTTTAAAAATATACAACGCACAGATCTTTAATTGACAACCACAATTAATTGAAGGTTGGCACAGAGAAAAGTGTTATATTGTCATGTCTAAAATATTTAAGTGACAAAACTGTTACTGTAGCTTTATTTTTAAGGTAATGTGGCAACAGGGCAACCTATTTCTATCCATTAGAATTTCCAGTATTAAAAAATCCTTTTAAACTAGGGTAATTTTTACCTTTCTTTTCTAAGTTATTCCAATTCCTTAGGAAACCTACAATTTGAATTAAATAATCCAAATTGTGTGTTTGATAATTATGGATCTTTGTCTTTTCATTGCTTATGATTGATTATACATAATGTAATATTTACCTGCTTTATATGGATCTTCTTGGCAGCTAATGAAAAAAGCAAAAAACTTCCTCATCAAAAAAAAAAAATATATATATATGCTTACCTGATTAATTTCCTTCTTTGAGAGACCACTATCCATTACTGTCTCCTGGAATTCAACTCCTTTTCACTAGGAGGAGGCAAAGATTCCCAAATCTTCCAAGAGCACTTCAGCCCTCCCACCTTACTGGTATTCCAGTTTAGCATATAGCCAAGCAAGAAGAAGTAGCAGAAAAAAAGTAGGAAAGGAAAAAGAAGGGAATACAGAGGTACAAAATAGAAGTCACCAGAATTTTTTTTTTATCCTTTTAAATAATTGACACAATTGAGCAGGGCTGGTGGATTCTCACTACCATGAAATAAATAGATTAATCAGGTAAGCATACATTTTGTTTCATTTTTTCATAAGGTGGTGAGAGTCCACGATCCACAAGTAATTTGAGCAGGTCAAAATATTTTTGAAAAAAACAGATGCCTAATTCCCAGACACTGCTGTCTGGAGGACTTTCCTACCAAAAACCTTTTCAGATGAAGTATAAACATCAAAAAGGTAGAATTTAGTAAAAGTATGTAGGGATGACCATGTTGCTGCCTTGCAAATTTGATCAAAAGCAGCCTCATTTTTTTAAATGCCAGGGAAGTAGAAAATGATCTAGTAGAATGAGCTGTAATGCATTTTTGGGGAGACTTCCCTACTTCCAAGTAAACCTTTAGAATCAGGAGTTTAAGCCAAGAAGCTAAAGTAATTGTTGTGACCCTTTATACTTTATGTGGACCTGAGGAATGAATACATAGGATTGTCTAATATTCCTTGTAGCCTGTACGTAAAATTTGAAAGCTCTAGCTACATCCAAATTATGTAGCAGTCTTTATTTATAATTTTGAGGATTAGGACAAAGAAAAGGAACAATAATTTCCTTATTAATGTTATCTAAAGACACCGCTTTTGTTAAAAGGTCAAATTTTGAACTGTTGGAGGAAAAATGAAAGCAAGATGAATTGACTAGGGAGCTACTAGAGCATTTTCAAAATCAGTTAGTGGATCCCTGGAGCTTGCAAAATCATGAGGTTTATCTCTGGTTGACCCCAAAGATCTACAATCTGGTTGAACACATCCAGCTGTAAAGACCATTCACCTGGATGAAGGGATTAATGACTGAGATAATCTTCTTCTCAGTTTTTAACACCTGGGATATGAAATTGTGCAAAGATTGGTCTCTTCCCAAGATAGAATATGAAAAAAGGTCCTTAATTGCTAGACAACTTCAAGTTCCCCCTTAGTGATTGATATACACCACCGCTGTGACATTCTCGGACTGAAAATGCAGGAAATCTCTTGTTTATATTGCCCTGAGTTCTAGGATATTTATTGGTAACCCAGCCATCAGAGGAGACCAAACTCCTTTTGTTCTTTTGGATCCCCCTACTGCACATTAACCAAGAGAATATTGAAAGACAGAAATAAGCCAGAGACATACAATATTGTATTGCAAATATATCAGTTGGAGACAAATAATGTCTTACTATCGGGGACTTAAACAGAAAAGTCAGAGAACAAAAAAGGAAAACACAGGAAAGCCCATTATAATAAGGAACCCTTTAAATTAAATATATACACAAATTATATTTGGCTTACTCAAAACATATTAGCTCTTAAAGGGACACTGAACCCATTTTTTTTCTTTTGTGATTCAGATAGAGTATGCAATTTTAAGCAACTTTCTAATTTACTCCTATTAGCAAATGTTCTTCATTCTCTTGATATCTTTATTTGAAAAGCAAGAATGTAAGTTTAGATGCCGGCCCATTTTGGTGAACAACCTGGGTTGTTCTTGCTGATTGGTGGATAAATTCATCCACCAATAATAAAGTGCTGTCCCAGGTCCTG
>CAJPDP010492394.1:0-16128 GCA_905336975.1 Bombina variegata variegata
AGCTTGATACATATGCCCCTATTTATTGCATTGCATTTTTTGCCTACCAAAGAGGGCGTCAATGCATTACGTAGCCACAGCCCATGAATTAAATCTATACTAAAATAAATTTTAATAGAATTTTAAATTAATTTTAAAAACAAATCAATGTCATTGTCAATTAAATGTTGTAATTCTGAATATAAATATGTTTTTATTGCTAAATTAGATAAATATAGAAAACGCTTTTAAGGTCAGTAATGTCATTAGTAATACCAAATAAAACCACACAGCAGAACAAATGTTTTCATTTTTTTTAATTATTCCTTCATATTCAAACTTCACAAACAGTGTGAATTTACAATACCTCAGAAAGTGAAACTTACAAAAAAGTGCTGGTAACATTAAAAAAAAAAACGAAAAAAAAAAAAAACATCATTCTTTAGCAACATCAATAACTCTTCCACACATAACAGAAAACTTGTAAAAGTTTTTTTTTGTATTTAAGGCGTAATACTTTTGTATAAAGTATATGCAAGAGATAAACTTTCACAGTATTCAAAAAATGTCACAATAGTAATATAATAGAATATTGAAGCGCTACAATTATTTTCAGTTTTTTTTATTGTGTTTTTTTAATTTATTTTTTTCCTGTTTAAATAACAAATACGAATCACAGGTAAATATAAGTGAGAAAGATACAAGCCTAATAATTAATGGCATTAAGGATACTGTCACTGTTGAGAAAAAAGCTGTCAAGATGTGTGTAGTTATTCTATATTTTAAAGCACTTGATAAAAAAGGCGTATGCAGGTTTTCATTTTTTTTATTTTTTTTTTATCTTCATCTTTTTACCGTTTTTTTTCCATTATTGACAAATGATTACTGAAAGAAAACAACAAACAACTAAAAAAAAACTAATAAAAGTGGAAAGGAACATATCACCCACTTTCAATCTGTTGGCCTGCCTTTGGACATGAATATAGTTGGTACTTAGTGGGTAACTCTCTTACTCAGTCAAGCATGCACACAAAGTGGAATTCCATTTCTATACATTTATTCGTTTTATGCACACCATGTAAATGTTTCTGGAAGAAAACTTAAATTATGAAAAAGAAAATCAAGAACTAACTTCAACCAAAATTCTAACTAATATTTTGTTTACACTGAGCATTCTTTAAAACATGAAGTACTAAAGACAATTTTGTGCATCCACACTCAACCAATTTCCCACATGACAACAAAATATAGAATGTAAAAATGTTCTAGAAATTAATATTTTGTAGAGACATGGTGCAATTGTTCTGATTAATCTTTTTGGTAACATTCTGTTAAACCATAATGCAGTCATTCCTCTTATAAGTATTATATAATTTTTAATACCATAAATTAAACTTCTTCCTCCCCACCCAACAAATATATTATTTATCACTTGTAGTAATTTTTGTTTTTGTTTTTGCATTAACTGATTTGTGATTCAATGGACGAAATTAAAAATAGCATTGCTTTGGAAAGTTGCAATGAATGTTGGTTCTGGAAGATAAAATGTTGATGAAGTAACAGGATTGCTATACTGGAGTGATGGGTCATGATTTTCTACTACATCTGCCTGACCTGTTTATTTAAATTCCCATCGTGCTCCTGATTACCTCTGCCTTACAAATTTATTGCTGTTGACACATTTGGAGGCTATGAGTATCTTCCACTCCCCCCACCAACACTGTCTCTAGTTTTATTTGATATCATAAAACAGTAAAGTGTTACTAGGAGCCAAAAATTACATATAGAGAAAGTTCAACCAAATCACAAAAAATGTTTTATGAATTGTGGGTATTCACTAGAGAAGCTATTTTGCTATGGAATTGTCTTGTTTTATACACTCATAAACATACATTTTAACTTTAGTCTATTTTGATTTACTATGTGTATGATTAGGGTTGCCTGGATATATAGATGACAAATCAAAGACTAAAGAGTGGGGCAAAGTAAACCCATAAAGCAGAATCCACTTTATCACTATATAATTTAATACATTTTTCCTATAGACTAACTTGAAAAGCATCATATCTAGATGCACTCACTCTTTGAAGGACTGACTAAGAAGTGGCTATAAAGAAAATTAAACTAGACAGGGTTACCTATCAACAGAGTGCCCCAATCTAGAACTCCAACGTCTATAAGGTGCTCAAGGAATTAAAGGAATTAAAGTGTCACCGAGTGATAGTTGAATGTCACATTAAGGTGCTTTAAGAACGCTTTAATTATTGTGTCTTGTTTTTACTATATCTTTCACACATTCCTAGAAAAAAAGACAGAAAACTGAATTGATGCATTCAAGGCAGGCCAAGAGTTGAAGTATTTCATTGTATCATCGTTACACTAGTTTTCTATTGTTAACAGATAATTCCAATCAAAACGTCCTCCTCTTTCCCACTTTAAAAAAAAAATACATATATATGTATTTATATATACATATCAATTAACAGACAGACTCAAACATAACACACACATAAATATAAGTGTGTATGCATATATACATACAATATATATATATATATATATATATATATATATATATATACACAAACTTATTTGGAAAAAGAAAGAAAAAAAATCAAAAGGTACCGAAAAAAAGGTTTTTGAAATGAAGTAACTGTCTTGCTTTGTAATGCTTTGCCCATGTATCTTTTTATATTCTATACAAACCACACAATTACTTATACCCCTCTGTATGTTGACCTGAAACTGAAATAACAACACATCAACTGAAAATGAAGCCTGTTCACTGCATGTAGATGGCTTGTTAGTTCTGTACGTTGCTTATTGTTATTGTTTGTGATTTCTGAGTGTGTTAACTGTTTTTGGAGGCAGATGCCTCCGCCTGGACTGTTTGCTTGTTTTTCTTTCTGAGGGAGCATATGACGTTTGTCTTTTTAAAGTTTTGATGAATGGAGGTGACGAAGCCAATGATGTTCTACAGTCCTTGATTTGTTTTATTTTATTTCAACCACATTAGGGTCTATTGACTGATTGACAATTATTCACATCTACAAAATCCCACAAGCAATGCATGTCTTACTTTACAGGACAGTGCAAAGCTTATCCCATCTAGGGTCATTGTGAACACCGAACCACACTGAGAATGTTTTTTAAATCCAACACCTAGAATGGTTTGCATGGTGTCTTATAGCACCATAATATGTCTAATGACTTAGCACCACATAATACTGTCTTACATGCATTACAGTGCACTCTGGAAACCTTATGGTTAAAGAAACATGGCACTTGTGGTTTACACAAAATGTATATGCCGCTCAGCAGGTTCCTATTATTCACCAGTCTTTTTATGTAAGTAATGATGTTGCAGAAAGATTTTGTAGATATCATTTCAAAGGTTAGATTTTGTTTTTGGAGACTGGCCTTTACTTTCAAATCAAGGATCTGTGAGACATATGCTCAGTTATAGACATAATGACCAATCCTCTTCAATAAATTTTTTCCATTCTGCATTTGGTTTTAGTTTTTTTTTTAAAAAGCCATTTGGAAAGAAACCAAAATGATGAATAACTATTTGAGAAGAAAAACTGAAAAGTATGAGTATCAAGTGTATTCAAGTCTTTTAGAAGGCAGATTTCACAGTGAACGATAGACATTAAACTGGCAGTGAAGAAGAAACCTTTCATTCCTTCAGTGCTAGAGAAGGCTATATCTTCCAACCACCGAGTAGGTCGACTGTGACCACAATGGTGTTAGGAAGGACTAAACCTGGGCACAGAAAGATATTTTGTTCTAGTACAGTAATATGAGTCAACAATGGTGATAGACCTCTATAACACCCTGGATCCGAAACTGACTGCTTTTGGGGGGGAGGAGCATGGAATAAAAACTCAATAAACATAAAGAAGTCACATGGACATGCTGAATGGGTTTAAGGCCACATCTTATGTTTCTAATTAACGTTAATGATGTATAAGAGATGGGAAAAGTAATACTCTCATAACAATATCTTTACCATATTCTAGGCATAGAAGAAAAACATGATTCTGAAAGTCCAGAAAATCAGCTCAATGATAAAAGTTTGTGCTGACCTGCAATGACACTGATGGGCTTAATGGTGACATTTTGTGCTAAAACAGGGGATAGTTTTGTAAAACAGGAAATGAGGTACAGACTGGACTAGGTCACTTTATAAAAGCAGAAAGGAAGGCACATAATTGAAACTGTATAATTTCTGTGAGTATTCAAAGAACAAAGATTTGAAGAGGAATGATCAATAGGACTAATCTGTTAAATAGGCTGTTTAAACTCTTGGATGCCAAAAAAAGAGCTACAAAACATAGCACTGAGTCCCCTTTATGGCAGCCAAGGAGGGTTAACCATTTCCTGGTTAAAAAAAGCTCATACTGAACAGGGTAAATGAGATGGAAAAACATGCCATTTCAGCTTCTGTCCCAAATGACTATGCATTTGGCTGTGTTAAGTGATCATAATGGAAACATGAAGAGGACTGGTTTCTAAATTTGTCAGTTTGTCACCTCCAAAATATTGCAACATTTGTGTTAACCATAATGGTGTCCCCTCCTCTTTTTTTCCTCTGTGTAATACATCCGGCCATATGTTTTTTAAGTGACAGATTCACTGGAAATTATCAAAGTGTCTCAGATTGGTGGGGGGAAAAAAGAATAAAACTATACCATGTTTAGCTAAGGAAAACATTCTGGTGAATTTAAGGCATTAAAATGTTTTATAGTTTTCTTACAAATGTTTTTGTCCTAAATTGACAAGTACGACACTTCGAACAATGGTCATCTGACAACTGAAGCAAATGATTGGAGTCTAACCTGCTTATAAAACAGTGATTGAATTAAGCTGCAATTTGTTTTGCATATGCTTGTGCAATTTATGCTGTTGAAATTTGATGGAATATTTCAGTTGTTTGACCAAAACACTTTAATTTTCTTTAAAATGACTCATATGGAAATATCCATAATAATTAGTGATTTGCACTATTCTGGGAACAGAGGAAGTGCTTATGTATGAAAGCAATTAAATATTTAGGGTTAGATAGCGAGTGGAGTGCATAATTGCGTTTTCGCAAGAGCGATATTTTTGCTCCACTCAGTAATATCAGCGCACACAATGTGGGCTGGTTTTACAAGTTAAGTGCAATGTGAACACGATCTCACAATCCCATTGTCTGGAAGCTTTGCGCTCACAAAAGCACGCTTCCATTGGCTCCAATGGGAGCCTGTTTCTCATGCTGTGAGATACGGCAAAGATCGTAGTGCAGTGCAGGGGGTAAGTCATGCAGCGTTGGGCAGCAAAATAAAAATATATATGTATATAAGCATATACATATATATTTAAAGTAAAAACACAGTCCCCATAGTCTTCAACACCCCAAATCCTCTCACTTTAACCCCTTACAACTGCTTTGTACAGTTATTTTTTTTTTTAAATAAATATGCTCATATTTTTTATTTTAAGAAAGGAACTGCCCACTTTATTTGGGGGGGGGGGAAATTGGGGCACATTTTTGACCTCTGGTTAATTGCGAGCTTGCGGTAGCATTAACCAGCCACTTATAATGGCTGGTTATTTAACGTGTGCTCGTAAATGGGGGGACGTTAACATAGCACTCCACTTGTAATCTAGCCCTTAATGTTAATAAATAACGAAATTAATGAAACCAAAATATTTTTTTATTTTTGCTTCTTTCATGGTAATACATTTAAAATGTATTTGAAAAACATATGATTGTTGAATTAAGTAGGCATTTTAGATATCAGTAGGAAAGTAGGAGTGGGGGGACATCATTTCAAATTTTAAAAAAATTAAACGGTTGGAAAATGTTTTCAGACCTAATATCCAAGTCCAGTGTTTTTGACATATTATATAAATAATATTTTTTTAATAAAAAAAAATCAATGTGAAAACAAAACAATCCCTTTACTGCTTCCATTTCAACACAAAATTAACAGCAGTGGATACAAATATCTTAACAAGTACAAAAAAAATCTTATTCCATCTTTTAACACTCAACAAATCAGCTTTAATGTCTCAGAACTGCAGCATAACCATAAGGGCAAACACATAGATTGTTTCAAATTTTTTTTCTTGGTTTATTTATATATATTTTTTTTACATTTTTAAATTTTATTAATGCCTTCACCAAAGGAAAAAAGACAACAAAAACATTTTTTTTTACCAATAAAATGCATTCAAAAATAGAAAATATTACACAACAAAAATATGCTTCCTTCCTTTCCAAAAAGATTTTTCACAAAAAAGTAGAAAAATTTCAGATTTTTTTTATTTTTATTTCCTTTTGAAGGATATTTCAGTCATGGGCACATTTTCAATTCTCCCTCTCTATTTATCAACCCTTTTGTTGCATTGCAAGACTCTCAGACAGGGAAAATGGTTAAGTCAAAGAGTTTGCATTTGCATAAATCATGGAAGAATCTTAACCAAGCACACATCTCATGCAACTGCAAGAAATATGAAAAAAAAAATAACAGCAAAAAATAATGTTTGTGAGCAAAAACCAGCTTGAAGGCTAGAAAAAAATCCAAGGATTACACTAATTTATCAGTGGGCTATTAAAAACGATAATATTTTGAAATGATATAAAATAGATTTTCTACAAAATAAATACAACTAATAACAGATGTGTTTCACTTGCACCAATAGCCATTAACTATAAACAATTATCTTTTGTGAACCAAAGATTACACAATGTTGGCTAGTGTTTTAAAGGCTATCTCATAAGTTTGCCACTTTTATTTAAAGGAACATTAAACTGTTTTCTTATTTATTTTTCACATTTAAGAAAGGGTTCAATTTTTTTTTTAAAATATTCTTCTTATGAATAAAAATATTTAGGTTTCATGTTTGTAATGGGGTGTTCCAACCCAGCTTTGACAGATTTCCTTATTACCCAATGACTGCTCTGTAACTAAGTTTAAGTTAGTTTCAACATAAATTGAAACACCTTTAACATATTTATTCTGCAAAATATACTGTAATATTTTTATTGTTGCTCTTTAATAAGCATGATTATTATTCTTTTTGTAGTTTAATGTCCCTTTAAAATAATGTAACAACAACATAAGTTAAAAAATAGGTTATGCTTTAGCCTTGGCATAAAAATAAATATATAGACTTGTGCATCAATGGCTAAAAGCAAAAGGGATACTATTTTTTCTTGTCTATAATAAAAATAGGTTGACAGAATTTTCTGTGAGTAAAGCATATTCTTGAAAACGTCTTTGTTTTCAAATTGAAGCTATATTATATACTATGTATATGTTTTTGCAATTGTTTAACACTTTTTTTTTCTTTTTTTCAGCCCACAATTCATAACTGTCATAATTGCCCAAACATCCCTTAATGCTATTGTGAATAAAATAAAATCCAAACACGATGATGACGTTTGACTAGTTGGTGGATTTTTCATAGCAATAGGCTGCTGCCCATCGTACATTTAAACCCCTTTTTCTGGTCCAACCACAAAAGAGCTAACCATCATGTGAGACTTTATTCCCATAGTGCATTCTTATTATCTTTTTTCTCCATCATTCTAAAAATTCTTTAAAAAAAATAATATATACGAATATGTACAATAACATAAAAAATCAAGACATTGCCAAAAAAGAAAAACTAAACTAAAATAAAAATAAAACAAAGGTTGCAACAATACTTTCATCATTTTTAATCACTGCGATCTGCATTGCTTTCTCGTTGTCTTGATGCTTAAGAAATTAACAACATAATAAAAATATTATAAGATAAGCACTAGTTATAGAATTGTACTAATTAAAAGCTCCCTATTAGTTGATAAGCATTGTTTGCCTCTTTGGCTGCTAGGGAAGCTATTTTCTAGACCCCTTTGCAGGCAACAGATGCAACTTTTAAAAATACACTAAACATATTTTATGTTTAAAAAAAAAAATCTCCTTCCTTGTCTTTTAGTTTCACCTTAACATAAAATCAGCATCTGTTTAAAACAAAGCTTTCTTTCTAATTTTTGGTCTACAGTAGAATTACATATAAACAACAATAAAAATAATGATGACAAAATCAATGATTTTTTTTTTCTCTCTCCCAAAATTGTCATTCACATGAAAGGTTGATATAGACTAAATATGGTGTAGGTTGTTAGTTGTTTAAAATGATCAATAAAAAATAATTAACAAATAATAATAAATTACACCAATAGCATTAGTAATAAGTGAAACTAATGGAAATTAGCATTGCTGGCGTGGATAACAGGTTACGTTCTTTAAAGCTCACAGAAGCTACTACCGTTCAGCATAGTTTCCATTGCAGATAGTTTCCACTGAAGACAAATATATAGAAATGATAATATAGCTAGTCCTTGCTAGATAAAAACACAAAACATGCACAGAGACCAGTAAGTCTTTTGGTCTTTATTTTGGATAAACTTACTGGTCAGGGCTAAATTGGTGGACGTCTTATAGTTACATATCCCAAAAAAGAAAAAAGATAGGCAGTGGGATTTTTTGTTTCCTTCTTAATTTGCCTTTTTTTAGTAAGTGCCTTGTGAGCATCAAGAGCGTGCGAATTGTGGGAAATCTTTCTACAATAATACATTTATAAAAATAGCCAAGACCAGTCCATCAAAATACTAAAATGGTAAGCTTGTCTTAAAGTCTCCCAAGAGACTAAAGGTTTTACTGTTTAATCTGTAATTCTCAACCACAAAGTCAAAATAATTCGCAGTGGTCCAGCACCAGATTGCTGAAGGACTTTTTGTAAAATCACTGATTTGGTCAACTCCTGAAATCCTTCTTCTTAAGCAACTTGTGATACTCATCTCAAGAAATAAAAACAAATAAACAATATTTCCTGTTTTTAACAGGAAATAAAAGTGCAATACTTTATCGTTAGTACACAATAAACCTTCTCATAAAAAAGCAGATAACATATAACTCAAATCAAAACCCTATCACAGGGTTAAAAAAATAAAACCTTCATGGTTATAAACACATAAAACGACTTAAGCAACCTATGGGTTAATTTTATCTTTTTTCTTGTGATTATCCGATAACTTATCCAAATACTGGCCAGTCCCAACTGGACACAATAAATAGGTGCAAAATTAAAAATAACCAGTAAGTTGAGCATTTATAATGTGGTGAGGTGAGTACCCTGTGCTTAGAAATCAACAAATACCAACCCAAATATGTTGCAGTCTTAGTGCAGTCTTTCTACTAATTCTCCAAACCGTGTTCATCGCTTGTAGAAGTACAACATTTGTGTGGCTTATCTTATTCATTGCTCAATTTAAACATAGTACATGGTTATAAGATAGTGCAAATATATTCTAATCATAGCATTGCAGGTGTGTTTTCCCATTTGGCATATACAGTTGCTGCCAAAGCAAGCTATGTGAGAACTTGCAGCAAGCTGGCATTGAAAAAACATAAACATCTAATAAAGTTCAATGGGCAAAGCATAATGCGGGAACCATTACAAAAAGTGATGTTTGTGAAAAGATTTTAGAACGAAACGAGAAAAGCTATTTTTTTAAAAACAATTTGATGTACTGGATTTTAGTATTAGGTCAAGAACGTAGCCCCACAACAATAATCAATACATATTTTTAGGTGGGCTTCTGTACTGTCTTATAGCTCTAAGGGATACTGTGATATTACCAATTCAATAACATAGATTACTTCATTAGCAATCTAAACCTCTTTTATCCCATTTTCAAATAAAGATGAAAATGATAATTTACCCACAAAGTGTTCCAAGCCCTCCCCCCAAACCCCCCCCCAACAACTTTATTCATTTTTTTAAGGATTTCTACTATTAATGGTTTCCCGGTCATAAATATTCTGTCAGTTTTCTCTGTTTATAAATGTTGATGTCAGGAAGCACTATGTTTCAGTTGTGTAATAATACAGAATAGAAAATCCCCCTCCCAAAAAAAATTAAATATTTTTTAACAAAGGTCAATCAATACGATACATACTTCTACAGGTTATTGCCTTTTAAAAGCAATGCTTGGGTTGAATGGTTTCAGTGTACGGCAAAGTCTTCAATAACAAATTAAACCACCCTTAAAATATGTTGGTATGATGCTTCCTAAAATTCAGAATGATTTTGTATTGAAATAAATCATGCTATCAGTATTACTATGAGAGTATTTAGAGGACTTGTGATGTTCACACATAGTGTACCCAAGGTTCTGGTTGCTCACAGCAAGAATAGGTGGGCAGAGGAAGGCAATTATTTATGGTTAAATCTAGGAAGATCATCTTTATAAGTGGGTAAACCCATTGCAACATTATAGCTAAGTTACTCAGCAACACTGGCCTATATTTTCTTCCCCCTTCATCTCAGCCTGTGCAATCGCTTGTCAGTAGTGCAATGCAGTGCAGTCAAACTTAGTGCAATAATTAACATAACAAAACAACAAAAATGCATTTAGCAAACTTACAAACTTCAAAGATACTATAGGAAGAAGACTGGTTGCAAAAATCAGCGTCATAAGACACTCAAAAGATCAGACACATCCATCCCTTTAGTCTTTCTATATGAACGACGATTAACGACCCCGACAACCCTTCTGGATCTCAAGACCAATTGACATATGTAACATAGGTTCTCAAACCTTAATGCAACACCATAAACATCAGACTGTGATTATAAGTGCTTAGGGATTGTTTTGGCTTAATTTTAGGGTGCTTACAGTCTTTTTGAAAGCAGAACAATAATTCTGGTTAGGTTTTCTGGGCTGTGGGGCACAAACTTTTTATATAATATGGTACAAAACAGGCTATCATGGAACATGATATGCTATCCAAATAAGAAATATCGTACAATTCCCAAACATCATGTCACACAAAGTCATAATTATGGCAAAAAGCACCTTTTGCTATAGTGTTGTAATTCTTAAAATACCCATTACTGTTGTGTTGTTCTTCATCTAAAAGTAGTGCAAACAAAATTCTTAAGCAAAGAAAGAACTTAGATGTATTGCTCCCTAGTGCAAAAGGATAGAAATCAGAAAACAAGCCACTTGGTTAGAAATAAAGTTGGAATTCAGATGACGGAGATTGGTAGTACCTTTTAGACCGCTAGATAGTGTCATGGCAACAGGCAATTTATTTCTGAATCTGATTTCAATATTCTTGCGAAACATCATGAGACCAGTAAGGCAATGCTTATTTCAGTTTAGGTTTTAAGTAAAATGATGCCATCAAACTTTGCTTTCTCTGATAGGACTATTATCATAATCACTGCGGTTTCATAGCTTTATGGTTATTTCTTATATAGTTGTTTTATCTACTAGGAAAGCAAAATATATATATTAACAATATACAGTATGTACCAAAACATATTTACTATTAAGTTACACAAATGAAAAATCCTACAAAACTGCTCAACAGTGGAAGACAAAACATGGATCATAATAAAGAGCAATAAATTAAATGAATCTCTCATATGCAGGATTGCCATTTCTTGTTTATTATGGGAAAACCTAGTGGTGGTCTTTTAATGGGAGGGGTTTTTATTCTATTTACAGTTCATTGTATTTATTGCCATTTTTTTTCTATTTCTTTATGAAAAGATTCATAACCATATGTTTCCTGTACTTCATTCTTTGTTACTTTACAACTTGTTTGTGCTACATTTAGTTTGAGAATTTTTTTAGTGCACTGATATTAAGGGAAGAAAACCACGTGGGTCTTCTCCAACACTGTATATCTAGATAACAGCCCTGCTCATATTAGTTTTAGTCAGACATGTAAAATTAGTGTTATAGCTATTATCAGTTAGTGTTCTTGAGTTCTCCTGTGCTGCGACTGAAACATTACCTTGGGTAAGTGAATGCCAACTGAACCCCCCCACCTTTAGGAAATTACTGGACAGTTGACTTATGACCAACACATTTCGCATGCACTTTACAAAAAAACATTCACTGAAAGGGCAGATGTTTAAGGCCTTGGTACCTGAGGTGTTAAGGTGCCTGACAGTAAATGGTTATTAATATTAACATCATACCGAGTTTTGGGAATTATGGCAAAAGCATAGCACCACACAGTCACCCTCACACAACCTACATCCAATTTTTCTCATCAATTTGTGGATTCCATAATGATGTAATGGAAAGGAACAAACCAAGCAGTTGCAGGCAGGAGATATAGCATAAGTCATGGCAAGGAACAAAATCACTCATTATAGGTTAATAGGGCAGGGAGCATATTCCCATCCCAGTGTTGGCCACCAACTCACAATCTACATCCAGTATTCTTATAGAAAACTGTGATGGCTATGCACAAATATAAATATTTTATTGTATGGCTAAAATAACATACTGTACATAACCACTTCCACTTGGTTATTACTGCTAAATAATGAATCTGTGTTTGGACCACAGGTGGATGCAGAGGACCATCTGAAGAGTAGCTCTAGCCGCATAATCTGCTCACACCCTTCTGGTGTTGTAGGCTAGGAGTTCCTGCCGGCAGCACAGCACAGAAGCTGCTGCTTAAACCACTTTAAGATGGTTGTAGTCACTCGCTGCTGCAGGAACCTGCCAGCTATTCACAGACTAGAGCATGGCTTCCACTTCCCCACAGGTACAGCTTTGCCACAGCATAGTGCATCTTGATATAAATATGCAGCACCCTCATTTGGATAACTGCAATCATATGGCTGAC
The DNA here is from genome assembly GCA_905336975.1 of Bombina variegata variegata. NCBI lineage: Eukaryota > Metazoa > Chordata > Amphibia > Anura > Bombinatoridae > Bombina > Bombina variegata. Next base: position 12,675 of record CAJPDP010492394.1, read on the forward strand.
ACAAGCTGGCTGGGGAAGTGTAGGAACGACACAGCTGATTTGACTTAACATTTTGTGTGATGCACTTTCAGGGAACAAATTATAATCAACATGGTGGTGTGCAATTATGGCACAGACAGCAAGGGAGCACTGTGACAGGATTACCTTCTCATCCACTACCAGGCCTCAAAAACAACCATCAGTCAGGCAAATGAGTTAAGCTGCTTAGTAGAAAAAGGATGTGTGGGTTGGCCAAATTGCCAGGTTATGATGCAAGTTGTGACATGGAACCCAGTATCTATCAAGCTTTCCCATGGACAATTTGTACGCTGATATTGCACATTTTTCTATGAATAACCAGTTTAATCCATCTCATACTGGAGGCCTTTATATGCTGTACCAGAAGGCAAAGCAAAGGACCCAATCACTCCAGTTTTGTTTTGGCTATTGTGTATGGGTGTATCACCCATTGGATATCAATCCACAACCTACATTCAATAACCTTAACAATTTACGCATTCCATGATGATACAGCATACATTGCTAAATTTATACAAAATTTTAGTAACTGTTAACGGTCAAAGAGCCAAGTTCAAGTTAATTGGTTACTACTCACTGTTCTCTCAAGGGCAACACTAGGCACAAAAAAGATGGTTTAAGATAAAAGTAGCATACAGCATAGTTGTTTTGCCTTCATATAATATTGCTAACATATAACTATCTCAGATGTTTCCAAAAACTGTTTAAGGCCTTGCTAACCACAATACCGCAGGTGATATAATAATGGTAATCTTCCCTAAAGACATTAATTAATAACCACGCTCATGTTGGTTATTGGAGTAGAAACACAACACGTTTCTTAGGAAGACTTCGTTTTAGATTGCGCCCCAACAAAAATAAGCCTCTTTGTTTACAAAGCACAAAACAAATGTATTAATTGCAACCAAGACTACAATCCGTATACAAAGAAAAAAAAACATTTTAATTGTATACTTCTCACAGGTTGTCCTAAAATAAATATATTAAAAATGTTTGAATGACAAAAATAAATGGTAAAAATAGCAGAGATGTGTTAAGGTGCTATAAATGTACTTGTAGAATTTTTAAATAAAATAAATCATGTAAGCTGATCTCACACAGGCACTTTGAACTGTGAATAGCATTGCTAAAATGGTGGCATGTAATATTGTAATATGGATACTCAATTGGTCACTCAGTTAAATAAATTAATTTGTAATGGATTGTTTAATAAAGATCCCTATTTTAAGTGGAAGGAAAGGAATTTTTGTAGAAATAAATAATTTGCAACTATATCGTAACTATGATGACGTTCTAGAGATTGTTCTAGAGCAGCCATCCTCAAACTTGGCCCTCCAGAGGTTTTGGAACTACATTTCCCATGATGCTGATATGCTGGCTGAGCATCATGGGTAATGTAGTTCCAAAACCTCTGGAGGGCCAAATTTGAGGATGTCTGTTCTAGAGTAAAGGTCAGATACAAACCAGACTACCTTGCAATCATAAGTCTGAAAACTCTTTGAAAAAGGGTGATGGGGTTATACAACAGTTATTGGGGGGTGCACAGAACCCTTGGGTAGGCCCCTGTATTATCATCCAGTGTGTGGTTCATCCCAAAACAAATATTTTAACATTTAAATGTGTTCTACAAACATCTTTTAGTGCTAATAAGTACCCAAGGTTGGATGCTCAACAATTACTGCCAATTTAATGCTGTTTGGCAGACAAATAGACATCTAGAAGTGGAGCTGGAGTTCATATCCAGACAGTTTTAACCCATTATTTGTCAGAGACAATTAAATACAATGTAGCCAAAGGTTGAAATACCCTACTCCTAAACAGTGTCCTCTTTATATCACAAATATGTTTTTGACAGTTATTAACACTAGATATTCGGGGCGCTGTAGATGCATAATACTGCATCATGTGCATTGTGCAAATCCACATCATTTTATAAATCAGTAGTAAATGAGAATATATAAATATATCATCAGGCAAAGCTTTGGAGTATACCTCTGTATAATCAGTTTCCAAAACAAGGGATCCTAAGCGAGGTATAACTAGGAAAAATGACTATGGAGAGACACCTAGTGGGTAAAGACAAAAACTACAGGTGGTGCTGGATGTTTGACCTGTGTCTAACGTGTAATGTGATTTTATAATGGGCACTACAGCAGCTGCAAGATTAGCTACAACTTGTACAGAATAGATTTATCAGAGCTAGCTTGTTTTTCTGAAGTTATTAAGGCATGCAACAGCTTTTTGAAGCATCCCTCCTAATACAGCTCAGAAGACTAAATATGATTTTGGTTATTAAGCTAAGAGAATATCTTACACTGCTGTGTTCAGAAAATAATCTGAAAAGTTGTCCTGGATACAGAAAATGTAAAGAAATTAGAGAATTGGCATTTTATTTTTGGAGATGTACAGTACTTTTTTGAAGCGATTTCTTTGCTTCAAATGATAACTAAAGAGAGCTGATTTAAAGATGTTCTAAATGTGTTTTGGGGTCTAGCAAATTAATATTACTATTATTGTGTGCACCAAAAATCTGGCCAATGCACGTTAGCTCTGTATGAGAACAAATAGGTGCAACTGGAATAGTTTCAGAACTGTTACAATTTCTGATGCCTACAAATGTCATAGATCTTTTATAATGTTAGAAAGGCACAGCTTAAAGGGACAGATATTTAAAAAAGGAAAAATACTTCTGATAAGACCTCCCTGGAAGTAATTGTATAGCAATGACAAAGGTTTTTGTATAATCAATGCTAATACTTTTTGGTATGTTCATAGTTTAAAAGAAACATTTATGTTATTTTACTGATTGTGTTAAAAAACCTATTATATGGATGGAACTTCTGGAGATAATGTCAGGGATATATAACCATAGCATATGGGGTCTTGTAAAAGACCAGGCATGAGGACAGGTTGGTCAATCAAGATGGAATATACTTAATATTAGACTTTCTACAACTCCAAAGATGTCATTATTTATACTCTTTCAGAAAAGTTTTCTTAGGCATATGATAAAACTTTAAAATATTTATGATTATCTTATTTTAATTTGTGCTGTAAAAAGTTCTACTCAATTTTTATCATTAAAGGGACAGTCTAGTCAAACAAGCTTTCATAATTCAGATAGGGCATGTCATTTTAAACAACTTTCCAATTTACTTTTATCATCACATTTTCTTTGTTCTCTTGGTATTCTTAGCTGAAAGCTGAACCTAGGTAGGCTCGTATGCTAATTTCTAAGCCCTTGAAGGCCACCTCTTATCTCAGTGCATTTTTACAATTTCACAGCTAGACAGTACTAGTTCAAGTGTGCCATACAGATGACATTGTGCTTACTCCCGTGGAGTTATTTAAGAGTCAGCACTGATTGGCTAAAATGCAAGTCTGTGAAAAGTACTGAAATAAGGGGGCAGTCAGAGGCTTAGATACAAGGTAATTA
>CAJPDP010492461.1:0-10830 GCA_905336975.1 Bombina variegata variegata
CTATCTATCTATCCATCCATCATCTATCTATCTATCCATCTATCTATCTATCTATCTATCTATCTATCTATCTATCTATCTATCCATCATCTATCATCTATCTATCTATCTATCTATCTATCTATCTATCCATCATCTATCATCTATCATCTATCTATCTATCTATCTATCTATCTATCTATTCATCAAACTATCATCATCTATCTATCTAGCCTTATCTGTATCTACCCATATCTGTGTCTACCCATATTTTCATCTATCTATATCTGTAACTATCCATATAAAAAATTATTTATCTATTGATTTAATAAATGTTTATCTGACAGGTTATCAGTTCATTGTATGCCCCTTTAAGTTTTAATTGAAGAAGCATCTTTTTTACTAAATATAACATAATAGTTAACTAAATGCAAAGCATTTTATCAAATGATCATCTTAATTTATAACCAATTTTTTTATGCAGTGAATGCTTTCTCTACACAAATAAGGTGCCCTGATACTCTATATAACATGCACCTCAATATAAGTCAGTTTCAGTTAATGCCGAAATGAATAACAATGCACCTTATCATTTCTTTGTGAGTCTCAGAATACATTTGTCACATCATATCACTGATTTTTAACACTTACGTCTATCATATTCAAATTGTCTAGTTTCTGCAGATGTCAAAATGTCATTATAAAGTTATTGTCTGCTCTGCAAGTTAAGATTGTCACAAACTTGAATATTTGCAAATGAATATGCAAAAGCCTTGCAAAAAATATATGCCATTTTATCTGTCAAAACATATTGTCTTGTGAGTCAGAATCTAATTGTTTCTTGATTTAGCTCAGTGTCATGTGATAAACTCATTACTTGTCATTATCTTTATTCCCAGAATTAGGAAATATCCTAAAATTTATAAATACATACATAAAGAGAAGCGCTCTCTTAGGAACGAACAACAGCTCAGTAGTAGCTTGTTCTATGGCAATTTATCACTTGGGAGCAACCTTTTTAGTCTAATTGTGATCAGTCTGATCCCGCCTAACAAGCTTAGTCCAGCATCAATATATCTGGAAATCGCCCTTTTAAAACAAGCAACATGGCAACCACAGAACAATAGTTTTGTCCTTCTTTTGGCCTTGTCAATGAGGTGAAGCCACATTCCTCTCAGCACATTGGGCAAGGGGTCCAAGTCTGGTTCTCCATCACCATTAGGAAGACTTCCCTAAGGTCATATTACAAATACACACTGTAAGAGAAGCTCTCTCACAGGAATAAACAACAGCTCAGTAGCTTGCTCTATGGCGATTTACCACCTGGGAGCCCTATTGTGCTTTTCACAAAGAAGAACTTTCTTAAATTATACAGGCTGATCCCGCCTAACAAGGTCAGTCCTGCCCAAAATACTAGACAAATTCTCTCTGAGCAGGGAACATGGAAACCCCAGACAATAATGTTGGCCTTGTTTTGGCCTCGTTAGTGAGTTGCAACTATATTCTTCTAAGCACATTGGGCAAGAAGTCCATGTGGGTTTCCCCTTCATCCTTAGGGAGATTTCCCTAAGGTCATATTACAAATACATACATCATATTTGAAAGTTAGACAAAAGGTATATCCCAAACCCATTTCCCATAGCCTCTAGTTAGGCGCTTTCTGATATACAATTACCATATTACAAATACATACAGAAAGAGAATGAACAACAGCTAAATAGCTTACTATATGACGATTTACCACCTTGGAGCAGCCTCTTTTAGTCCAATTGTGCTTTTCACAGAGAAGAGCTTTCCTGAAATATAAAAGGAAATGATCATCTGGGGTTGCCATTTTCCTTGTTCAGAAGATAATTGCCTTTTATTTTTGGGGTGGACTCACCTTGTTAGGGAGGATTAGAATAATATATTACAGGAAAGATCTCTGGAGAAAATCTCCCTAAGGGTGATAGGGGAAACCAGACGTGAACTCCATGCATAATGAGCCTAGAGGTATATGGCTGCACAATTGGGCTAAAAGAAGCTACTCCCAGGTCGCAATTGGGCCATAGAACAAGCAAATGTGTTGTTGTTAGCTCCTGGCAGATTGATTCTCTTTCATTTGAATTACGATGCTGGGAAAGTTTCCCTAAGGGTGATCAGGGAAACCAGATGTGGACTCTGTGCCCATGTTGCCTAGAGGGATATGGCTGCACCTCACTGACAAGGACTAAAAGAGTCCGAAATAATGTCTGGGGTTGCATTTACCTTTTTCAGAAGAGAATTGCCTGGTATTTCTGGGCTGGACTGACCTTTCTAGGCAGGATCAGACTGATATACTTCAGGAAAATTCTTCTTTGTGACAAGCACAATTGGACCAAAAGAAGCAACTTCCGAGTGGTAACTTGTCCATAGAACAAGTCAATGCACTGCTGTTCGTTCCTGGCAGATTGCTCCTCTTTCATTTCTTTATGACCCTGTGGAAAGTCTCATTTAGGGTGGGGGGAAACCAGATTGTGGACTCCTTGCAAAATGAGCTGAAAAGGATATGGCTGCACCTCACTGATGAGGCCCAAAGTAAAACAAAATAATTGTCTGGGTTTGACATTTCCCTTGCTTAGTGGAGAATTGCCTGGTATTTTGGGGCTGGACTGACTTTGTTAGGCAGGGTCAGATTGATATACATCAGGAAAGTTCTCCTCTGTGAAAAGTACAATTGGGCTAAAAGAAGATACTCATAGGTTGTAACTGCCCCATAGAACCAACCACTGAGCTGTTGTTTGTTCCTGGCAGATTGCTTCTCTTTCTGTATGTATTTATATTATAACTCTGGGAAAAGTCTCCCTAAGGGTGATGGGGAAGCCAGACATGGACTCCTTGCCTGATGTGCCTAGAGGGATATTGCTGCTCCTCACAGATAAAGTCTAAAGGAGGCTGAAATGATCATCTAGGGTTGCTATTTCTCTTGCTCAGAGAAGAATTGCTTGGCATTTTGGGGCTGGACTGACGTTGTTAGGTAGGATCAGACCGATATACTTTGGGAAAGTTCTCTTCTGTGAAAAGCACAATTGGGTTAAAAGAAGCTACTCCCATAGAATAAGCTACTGCACTGTTGTTTGTTCTTAGCAGATTGCTTCTCTTTCTGTATGCATCCTAAAATGTAAACAGATTATAAATGCAACTGTGAAGACAGTCCCTGTTAGAGATTAGAGCAGGGGTGCCTCACTGTATTGAGACTTCCGGTTTGGGGAATAGCAAGTAAAATGCTGCAGCTCTATGTCTCACTGTGACCGAGACGATTACCAATACCCCTCATCATAGTGCACCTTTACTGGGCTTGTAACGTCTTCTCACTAGGCTAGGTACATCTTATCTTCCTGTCTGCATTCACATTGGTCCTAGCGGGACGTGGACGTGGAAAGAGTGAGTTGGAAGCAGCCGTATACGTACTACCTAGCGTACAATCTACATCAGCTGAGCCCGTAAGCCGGCAGGTCTGATTGCGAGCACACGACTCTGCAACCAATGATCCGGGAGACGGGTAAATCCCGCAGCTCTCGTGAGGGCAAATGGAACACGGCCTACAAGGTCTAAAGGTATTGCATCTGTTTTGTTGCTCGAATTCTGTGTCCCAAACACAGGCAGATGTTGTGTCTGGTTCTAAAGGGAGTCAGAACACCTTATTGTAAAGGAATATAGTGCGGCTTGGATTGTCACCTCTGTTAAATATATTGTTGAGGCGGATATACTGGGGTTCGCTAAAGGCTCTGGAATATAGTCTGGACTATGTGACTTTACAAGGACATGTGTTTGGACAATTGGCGGCTAAGTATAATTTAGACCACTCACCTAGTCCTTTGTATATTTAACATTGTCTTTTGTCTTAAACTGTAACTGAGAATATATGTTAGAGGTTACCCCTCTACTTGTGATCTATAAGTAAGGATTTACACCTGACCAGATAGACTACTGGTGTCCATTGAATTACTATCAGGGTACATAGCATCCTAAACACTTGATGCGGCCCCACCTGACAGGGCCTTCTAAATCACAAACACACACACACACTTATATAATTATAAGTGTATATTTGTAAAGTTTCTTCACGTAAGTTCTTGCACCAACCTAATTAGGTTGCTCACCATAGCACATTACATACCCTCAGTTTGAATAGCCATTACTGAGCTAAAGCACTAGTTTGTCTTATAGAAATTATAGCTGTAAACTTTAGAGGTGCTTGAAATTTATTAAGGCACATTTGTCTGGGGGACTTGCCCTCCTTCCACTCTTTTATATTTTTGAAGGATATTCTAGCCTCTGATTGTTACTTCTCATCACGTATTTCACTCTTCACAATAGGATTTTAAGGTAATATTAGATATAATTCTGTCCTTTAGGGTAGGGCCCATGTTACATAGCACAAACAAAAAGCTGCTCCCCAATCATGCCACCAACACAGAAAGAAAAGAAAGGTAGTAAGAATCCTGAGTCTAGTCCTGACATTTCCCAGGATCGTGGTGCTTCCACTTCAGTTAATTTGGATATGTCAGAATTAGTCACTGAAATCGCAAAAATAATTACTCCCCAATTAGACCGAGTTAAACAAGAAATTAAAACAGAGATAAATGGTCTCACTAATGAAATTCCACAATTTGCTTCCAGGTTATATGAAGTGGAGACAAGGGTCTCAGATTTTAAAGACAGGGTCAATGTACAGGAACCTAATATGATTGCTCAGAGTAATATGCTAGCCACATTGCAAGCCAGAATAGAGGACCTGGAGGATTGCTCCAGCCGTAATAATCTTAAAATCATCGGCCTCCCTGAAACATCTGAGTTCCAGGATGTAATGCACTTTGTGTCGGTTTTGCTCCCACAACTGTTACAAATACAATCTCCAACCCTGACATTCCAGATTGAAAGAGCCCACAGAATAGGTGTAAATAGAGGGAATGTAGAGGGCAATCAGAAACCCAGACCCGTTATTTTTAAATTTGTTAATTTCCAGGACAAGATTATTTTCCTGAGATACTACAGGAAGTTAAACCCTTTCATGATTGGACCCCACAAAATTTTGATTTTTCAGGATTTCTCCGCTGAGACCCAGGCAAAAAGGAAAGAGATGTCCCCATTTTTTGTTAAGCTGATGAATGCTAAGTTTAATGTTAGATTGATCTATCCAGCCAAACTGATTGTGACAAGGGAAGGGAACTCTCACACGCTTAATAATATGGCAGAGGCATCTAGTTTCTGTAAATAAGTAGGTTTAGATTAGTCAGGCAGAGTCTGGTCTAGTAGTTTGATTAGATAAGTAATGGAGCCACATTGTATGTGTATATTTGTTATGTTTTTTTTTTTTTTTCCCCTCCCTATTATTCCCCCACCCATCTTCCCCATCATATTTTTAGGTACCTAACATAATAGAATAGACACGATTAAATTTTTGTCATGAAATGTGGGCAGGATAACTTCCCCGATGAAAAGGAAGGCAATAATTAAACAATTAGGTAAACACAAACCAGATGTTGCCTTCCTTCAAGAAACTCATTTAAAACCCACTGAAATTGCCAAATTAAAAGTTAAATGGATCGGGGAAGTTATCGCCGCCACATATGATGCCCGGAAAAGAGGGGTGGCAATTTTGTTAAACAAACATTTAACATATAAAGCGGAGGCCAGTGAGATTGACTTAAATGGATGATATCAAATCCTCAAAATTATAATCAATAAAAGTTGGCTGGTCCTATGCAATATATACAGCCCCAACACTGTGGATAGAGTATTTTGGGAGGATCTGACTCTTAAACTCCATAAATATGTTGGTCAAAATGTAATAGTTGCGGGTGATTTTAATTTAGCGGCAATGCCTAATCTAGATAGATTAAACAAGGGTCAGTTAATCAAGAAGAACAGGAAAACTCATATAATACAGACATTTTCCTCACATTTAGGTCTGGTGGATATATGGCGGGCTCAGAATCCTGATCTTAGATCATTCACGTTTATCACCAAAGGTCAGCAGTCATTATCAAGGATAGATATGTTTTTAATTTCAGAACCCCCTATTGGTTTAAATCTGAAGGGGAAATGGAGAGACTTTTATAATTTTAATTCTGGGTACCCAGAGAAAATAGAAATATTCTGGGAATCAGCAAAAGCGGTGCTGTGGGGGGAAATTAAAGCTTATTTATGCCTGCTTAAAAAAAAGCCAAGCAAAGAGAAACATAACTGTCAAATGATTATGCTTATATAGCAAACCCAAGTAAGTGTCTGTGTGTAAAACATGTGAACTCTAAGTCCCAAAGGGATATTTAATTAAAGCAAAAAACAGCACTCAATGAACTTAGAATAAAGGCTATATATGGGGGTCATGTGGGTAGAACAGCAACATTTCTGGCCAGAATTACTAAACCCTCATCTAGGAACTATATTATCTCTATTAGAAAAAATAAAAATAGATTCACAGATAAGGCAGATATTGAAAAAACGTTTTATACTTTCTTTCAAGAGCTATATAAATCAGAGGAGGTAGATTCAGTGAAGAAAAAAATATTCTGGCAGAATCTGAATTTACCCAAACTTTCGCAAGAAATAATGACTGACCTTAATTTACCTATTTCTATCCAGGAAATTTCAGATGGTATCAAGTCTGCAAAATTAAACAAAGCAGCTAGCCCAGACCATCTTCCTTTAGAATTCTATAGAGTGCTCCAGGAGCAAATTACCCCTAGGCTCAATAAACTATATAATTTTAATTTCTCTTATAATATCCGATGTTCACCATATTTCACTGCCTCAAATATTACCTTAATTCTTAAAAAATATAAAGACCCAGAATTACCTACTTTTTATAGACCTATCTCCCTATTGAACTATGATTACAAACTTTTAACACATATCATAGCTAAAAGACATAAACTCTATTTAGGTAATATAATACATGAAAACCAAACTGACTTTATGACTCACAGGAATCCGGTGAAAAATATGCGCAGAGTATTGCTGGTGTTGGACTTCTTTTTGAACAAATTAAAAAATATTAATTTTAGTAGTATTACTGATTTTGCGCTATTAACAGTTGACGCAGATAAAGCCTTCGATTATATTAGTTTGGACCACCTTTTCTTTACGTTGGATCAATTTGTTTTTCTGGTCATATAAATAATTTTATTAATTTAATATATAGCACTCCAATATCTTCTTTAATCATTAACAATTCCCTTCCCAAACCAGTCTATCTACATAGGGGCATGAGGCAAGGCTGCCTACTGTCCCTGCTCCTGTTAAATATTGCTCTGGAACCTTTGGCGATATTGTTGCGTCAAAATCTGCACGGAATACAAGTAGGGGGCCAGAAGTTAACACTTTTATTATACGCAGGTGACTCGTTACTGTTCTTGAGTAATTTTAAAGCTAATTTAACCAGATTACTTGCCGATATTCAGCTGTTTGATAATATTTCTGGGTAAAGGATTAATTTAATGAAGTCAGAGTTACTCTGGCTCTATAAATCAAAACATAGCACTTTTAATCATCCTTTTACAGAGTCTTCTTCGATCAATTATCTTGGTATTAGAATAAGCACCAACCCACATGAGTGGTAGCATTTTAATTTTCCCAAAGGCTTTAATGTATGTATAAATAGACTAGAGGAATGGTCTAATTTACCAATATCCCTCTCCGCACGGGTGATGCTAATTCAAACGTTAATTTTTCCTAAATTATTATATCTAATACAAAATATCCAGATTTTCATACCCAAAGCAGATATTCAAAGGTTTAACCAATCTTGTTCCAGGTTTATTTGGAAAGGAGCTAAACCCCGGATAGCCCTCATACATATTATAAACTCTAGATTATCGGCGGGTTTGGGCTTTCTAAATAATAAATTCTATAACTTAGCTGCTATGATCAAAGTTGCAATAGATTGGATCACAAAAAAGAACATGGCACGGTACTGCACAGTGAAACTAATTTGATAGCACCCTTTTATTTAAACACTATATTACACTGCCCTTTAAAGTGTTTACCATCTAATATTTGTAATTTAATTACATTTAAAAACATATTTATAGCTTGGCAGAAATTCTGTATTGAATCTCAGTGTACTCCGTTTGTCTCAGAATTTATCCCAATCATGGTGAATCCTAACTTCACCCCAGGCCTCTCCAGTGGAGTCTTTCATCACTGGCATAGTAGGGGTTTAATCTGGATTAAACAAATAGTAAGACCAGATCTAACTATTGAATCTTTTTTGGATCTTTGCAATAAATACAGACTATCAAAGAGAGATTTCTATGCTTATCTTCAGATTAGGCATTACCTTGCCGAACTTAAACAGAAATACGGACCAGATTGGTCCTTAGGTACTTTACATAGTAGTTTTAATCTATATCGTAAAGGGATATACTCGATCACTCCTCTATGCGCCACTCTGATGGTTCTCTCTTCCAATGATCAAATAGAATATGTAAAGATTAAATGGACAAAATATTTTCCAAACATCAGCGCCCAAGATATTCAAGATAGCTTTAAAATAATAGATAAACCATGGGTTCTGACAACCTGGCGAGAATCACATCTAAAATTAATTTATATGGCCTATCGAACACCAGATGATCTAATAAGGTGGTATAACTCTAACATTTATTGTCCAAAATGAAAAAACAGTCGTGCAGATATTTTTCATTGTTTCTGGGATTGTTCTTAAATTCTACAGCTCTGGGCTAAGATTAACTATTGGATAAACACAGTCCTATTATTAGAAGTTGTGGTTCAATTCCAGACTGTCTTTTTTCTAGCTCGGTTTCAGGGAGTACACAAGAACTTGCCCTTAATTAACACAATAATATGTTTAATGCGTAAATTCATAATCTTATTTTAAGAAACTGGAAAGCTCATCTGGGCCCTGAGTTTTCAGATTTGAAACAAGCGTTGGTAATATAGTGTACAGCAGATCAATACAGATTGCAAAATCCCAGTGACAGACAGCTGGCCTTATATTTTAAAAAATGGACCAGCTTTATATGTTCTCTCCCTGAGACAGCACAAATCCAGTTAATAAAACCGTGGATTAACGCTGTTTATGTCCAACTGAATATATATGCCGGCCATTTTACCAACATCTGGCTAGGTGAGTAAACTGGAAATGGGTATCCTACTGAGACCGCTATTTGCTTCTTCTTCCTTCTGCTTACTACCTTTCTTGCCCTCCCTTCCCCCCCCCCCCGGTGTTTTTTTAATTTTTTTATTATTAGTTGGTTTTGTCTGATTCTGTTTATGTTTTCTCTGAATTAACAGATCCCAGTACAATCTACAATCCCTGAAGCTAATTTGGGTAATGAATGAATTTTTCAATATATGCATCTTTATTGTTTGTGGTGGATGTAAGGTTAATAGGAATTTAAATGAGTATTTTAACATAATTTAAAACACCAACAGTATGTGTATAAGGAGTGTATTATAGAGGTCGATTTGCCTTCTTGCATATATTTTGTTTTCCCTTTTTGATGTATACACTCAATACTTTTTAATTTATTAAATTTACTTTTGATTGATTCTTTGCATCCTGCGTGACGTCATTTATATATTTTCTTTCTCTTCATGCTGTATTTTTCGAATGTTGGTTCTAAATGAATGCAACTGTAACACAGCACAAAGAGTTAATAGAATAAATGACAGTCTGTAATATATACATTTATGTGCAATAATATAACACAATACAGAAGCCAATTCAATTCAAAACAAAGAGTTTTTAAATTGAATCAAATGGCCTTAGTTCAATTGTTTTGTTGGGTACCAATGAACTTATTTTTATTGTAAAGAGGCATTTAAGCTTTTATTCTGTTACATTTGCAATGATTTCTTATTGTAATTTTTAGTCGGAAAATGTATTTGAAGTATTTGAAAGACATTTAGTTTAAGGATGAATGGATGTTTCAACTTATAATGAGTGTTGGCAGCACTTGTACACTCTAAAGAATATTGAATGACCACTTGGTATTTGATTCTTTGAACTGAACCTGAATTGTGCTCTATATTGAATTTAATATTTGAATATCAAATGCAACCTTCGAGTATTTGAGAATTAACATTCGAAGTTGATTGTTACAGACTTCAAGGAAGTTTATGGAAATGAACATTTGAATGTTAAATTATATGACTAAAATTAGATATTTGAACGTCACATTAAATTTGCAAATGCATACAAAATATAACTATTCATTGTATTAAAACATTTGAATGCTAGTATAAATGTCTAGGGAAATATTTACTCATACCTAGTTGAGTTGCCATGTCATTTGTAATAAAGTTGGTAATTTTATATAAAATATTGCACAGTATATGTTACCAGTAAAAGGCTTAAAAGGGACAGTTTACTCAAAAAAGTGCTTCCCTTTAATTTGTTCCCAATGATGCACTTTACCTGCTTGAGTGTATTAAATTGTTTACAAGCATTTGCATTACCCTTATATTGGCATTTGAAATAGTTTATTTAGCCTATGGTATCCACACCCACCCTGAAAGTTTTTGGCCTCAAGGCCAAGCTGTGTTTACACAGCCAAAAGAAGAAATTACACTCCCAGTGGGTTATATAAGATAAGGTAATAAAATGTTAATTTTCCATCGTTCTCTCTAAGTATTGGTGATTGGTTTATGGACATATATAAGATAAAGAAGCATGTATATGTACACAATGTGATAAAGTAATGAGATCTAATTATACCTGCAAGCTCAGTCCATTTTATTAGGTTGTGGCTTCAAAACACAAAATCAGCTTTTTCATATACACAAATAAACCTTAAAGGGACACTTAACCCAATTTTTTTTCCTTTCATGATTCAGATAGAGCAGCAATTTTAAGCAACTTTC
>CAJPDP010492954.1:0-13033 GCA_905336975.1 Bombina variegata variegata
ACTGCACAGAAACATTATTACATATGTCAAAAATATTAAATATAACATTAACACATTATTAAATTAGGTACTGCACCTAACTGCACAAAATGTAAAAGATATGACATATAAATATGCGCAAAATAGATACCTAAAAAACGCATTTTTAATAGTCAAGACATGGCGGCGTAAATATTTCTAGGGATGTACTATAGGGAGTAAATGCTTTTTCCGACAGGCGAAATTTATCATTATTATACACCCCAGCTCGACTTTTACAAAACACGCAAAGTTACGTCTAGTTTTTTTTATAAATTCAGGCGCACATGTGCGCCTCTCCAGAGGTGAGCTGGGGCGTATTTACAGGCAAAGAAAAATAGACAGTTCGCCTAGTCTTTGATAAATCACCCCCTTAGTGTGCTTATTGTAAAACAACTGAAGTACCTTCTTCAGCTCATTTATGTGTTTAGATTTTTTATTGCATACTGAGCAATTTAATGATGTTTCTCTGAGTGAGAAGATGCAGATACAGGAAGGTGCAGATGGAGTATAAATAAAAAAATAAAACTTTATTACTATCGCTATGACAAAGGCATTGGCTGCCCTACCACCTTCAAACAAGCGAAAAAGGTCAGTTCAAATTTTATTTTCTACAAGTAATGTATGTCCTGATCCAAAGGATACTGTAGTATCTTCAGATTGTGAGGTTTCCTCTGAGAGGGAGGCTCCCTCATATGATGTAGAACATGATAATTCCACCTTTTTAAAGTTAAAAACATTTGTTCTCTTTTAAAAGAGGTCTTGGTTACTCTAGGGGTTGAAGAACCTAAACCTTCTGACATTAAAACTTGTAATCGTTACATTCAGTATATAAAACTGTAGTTAAAGGGACACTAAACCCACATTTTTTATTTAATGATTCAGATAGAGCATGCAATTTTAAGCAACTTTCTAATTTACTCCTATTATCAAGTTTTCTTCATTATCTTACTATCTTTATTTGAAAAAGCTGAAATGTAAGGTTAGGAGCATGCCCATTTTTGGTTCAGCACCTGGGTAGCACTTGCTGATTGGTGGCTACATTTAGACACCAATTAGCAGGCGCTATCCAGGTGCTGAACCAAAAATGGGCCGGCTCTTAAGCTAAATTTCCTGCTTTTTCAAATAAAGAAAAATTGATAATAGGAGTAAATTAGAAAGTTGCTTAAAAGTGAATGCTCTATCTGAATCATGAAAGAAAAAAATTGGGTTTAGTATCCCTTTAATCTCCCTGAGATTTTCCCTATACCTGATGCAGTCTCTGATATGATTGCTAAGGAATGGTCTAAACCAGGTGTGCCTTTTAATCCTTTTACAAGATTTATAAAGCTATATCCTTTACCTGCTGCTAATATAGAATTATGGGAAACAGTTCCCAAAATAGATTAGCCATTAGCTAAACGTACTACTATTCTTTTAGAAGACTGCACATCTTTTAAAGACCCTTTAGACAGAAAATTTTAATTTTTTCTAAGAAGGGTATTTTAACATGCTGGATATATCGTTAGGCCAGCTATAGCTATTGCTGACATAGCCGCTGCTTCTACTTACTGGTTAGCCAGTCTTGCACAGCAGTTTTCTAATGACCCTGAAAGTTCTATTAAGTTTACTTCCAAGTGCAAATAATTTTATTTGTGATGTTGTATTTGATATTATGAATGTAAAAAAAGCATGTCCTTAGCCATTCTTACCAGGAGGGCACTATGGCTTAAATCATGTAATGCTGATATGGTGTCTAAATCTAAATTATTTTCTCTTTCCTTTCAAGGAAAGAAATTATTTGGGTCTGACTTGGATTGTATTATTACTACTATTACTGGTGGTAAAGGAGCTTTTCTTCCTCAAGAAAATAAAGGACAGTGTAAAGCTCCTAATCGTTTTTGTTCTTTTCATCAGAATAAAGAACAGAAAACGGACTCCTCAGCAAAACACTTATCCTGTAGTTCAGTCTGGAGACCCAATGCAAATTGGAATAAATTCAAACAGAATAAGAAATCTGTTTCACCTTTAAACCACATGAAGGTATGGCCCCAATCCAGTATTGCTGGTAGGGGGCAGAGTAAACCTCTTTCCGGAGGCTTGGTTTCAATCTGTCCGAGATCCCTGGGTTGAGAATATTGTTCCTCAGGGATATCAAATTGGTTTCAGAATAAAGCCTCCCAGAAGAAGGTTTTTTTTCTGTCCCATATTCCAAAGAATCCAATAAAAGCTCTAGCTTTTCTTTAATCCGTCTCTGATGTGGAAGATATGGGAGTGATTGTTCCAGTTCTTTTACAGGAACAGGGGATGTGATTTTATCCAAATCTCTTCATTATTCCAAAGAAGGAAAACTCTTTGAGGCCAATTTTGGATCTGGAAACTCTAAACAAATTTGTAAGAATACAATCTTTCAAAATGGAAACTATTAGGACTATTCTGCCTTTTATTCAATAGTCACTTTATGTCGACAATAGATTTACAGGCTGCTTACCTTCATATCCCAATTCCCTCAGAACATCACCAGTTTGTTTATCTTCCATTTGGTCCAGCTACAGCTCCAAAAATATTTACCAAGGTTCTCGGTGCCCTTTTGTCTGTAATCAGAACTCAGGGTATTGCAGTGTTTCCTTACCTGGATGATAATATCTTAGTACTAGCTCAAAGCCTTGCTGTTTTTCAAAGACATGGTTGGAGGATCAATTTACCAAAAAGTTTCTTGAATTCTCAGAAAAAGGTTACCTTTTTAGGTTTCAAATAGATTCAGTGTCCATGACTCTTTCCCTATCAGAACAGAGATGAATAAAATTGATATCAGCTTGTCTGAACCTTCGGTCTCTCTCATTCCCTTCAGTGGCTCTGTGTATGGAAGTACTAGGCCTCATGATTGCAGCTTCGGATGCAATTCCATTTGCTCAATTTCATATGAGATCTCTTCAGCTTTGTATGCTGCAACAATGATGCAAGGATTATGCTCAGCTATCCTAGGAGATATTCTTAGATCCCAGTAGGCACCTATCCCTGACTTGGTCGCTAAATCACCAATCTATTATTCAGGGGGCTTCTTTTGCTCATCCTACCTGGTCTGTGATCACCATAGATGCAAGTCTTTCAGGTTGGGGAGCTGTCTGGGGGTCTCTGACAGCACAATGAGTTTGAAATATTTGGGAGGCGAGGTTGCCAATCAATGTTTTGAAACTCTGTGCACTCTTTAGGGTCCTTCAGACTTGGCCTACTTTTGAAAACGGAGCCTTATCTCCATTTTCAGACAGACGATGTTAAAGCAGTAGCTTATGTCAATCATCAAGGGGGAACTCACAGTTCCCTGGCTATAATGGAAGTGTCTCAAATTCTCTCTTGGGCAGAAGTCAATTCTTGCCTAATAACTGCGATTCTCATCCCAGAAGTAAAAAATTGGGAGGCAGACTTTCATTCTCAGTCATCAGTGTCTGCATTCAGGAGAGTGGTCTCTTCACCAGGATGTGTTCTATCTAATTGTGGATCTATGGGGCCTACCAGTAATAGGTCTGATGGTTTCTTGTTTAAACAACAAACTTTACAGGTACTTTGTGAGGTCCAGGGATCCTAAGGCAGAAATAGTGGATATTCTTTTAGTTCCTTGGTCCTTCCAGCTTACTTATCTGTTTCCTCCTCTGGTTCTACTTTGCAAAGTAATTTCCAAGATAAAATTGGAAGTAATTTGTAATCCTGATTGCCCCAGCGCTTGCCTCACAGGATTTGGTATGCGGATCTGGTTCCAATGTCTAGTTGCCCATCTTGGCCTCTTCCTCTAAGGTCAGACCTTCTTTCTCAAAGTCCTTTCTTCCACCCAGATCTTGATGGCATGGAAATTGAACGCTTAGTTCTGAGTTATCGAGGATTCTCAGATTATTTGATTAACACTGATTAACATTTTGATTCAGACTCATAACCCTGTTTCTAGGAAAATCACAAAGTTTGGAAAACTTATATTTATTGGTGTATTGACCATACATTTTCCTGGCATTCTTTTAGAATTCCTAGCATTCTTCAGTTTTTGCATGAAGGTTTAGATGAGGGTTTATCTGCCAGTTCTCTAAAAAGACAAATTTCTGCACTTTCTGTATTATTTCAAAGGAAGAAAGATTGGTAATCTTCCTGATATTCATTGTTTCTTTCAGGCGTTAGTTCAAATTAAACCTGTTATTAAGAGTATTTCTCCTCCTTGGAGTCTTAACCTAATGTTAAAGGTTTTACAGGCTCCTCCTTTTGAGCCTATGCATAATCTGACAATAAACTACTTTCATGGAAAGTGTTGTTTCTTTTGGCCATCTCTTCTGCTGGAAGAGTTTCTGAATTGTCTGCTCTCTCTTGTGAGTCTCCTTATTTGATATTCCATTAGGATAAGGCTGTTATGTAGACTACATTTTATTTTTTAGATAAAGTTGTTTCCTCACCACATTGACTGGGAGATTATTGTTACCTACTTGTGTCCTGATGATCCAAAAATGCTTCTGAAAGATCTTTGCATTTTTTGGATGTTGTTAGAGCATTGAAATATTATATTAATGCTACTATGGATTTCAGACAAACTTCTAGTCTGTGTTCTTTTTCCTGGCCCTAGGAAAGGTCAGAAGGTCTCTGCTGTTTCGTTAGCCTCTTGGTTAAAACGTTTGATTCACAGAGCTTATTTGGAGGCTTGTCAGCCTCAGAGAATTACAGCTCATTTCGCTAGATCAGTTGCCACTTCTTGGGATTTCAAGAATGAGGCTTCAGTTGAACAAATTTGCAAGGCGGCCACTTGGTCTTCTCTATATACCTTAACTAAATTTTACCATTTTTATATTTTTGCTTCCTCTGAAGCAGCCTTTGGTAGAAAGGTCCTTCAGGGAGTTGTCTCAGTTTCATGATTGTACCTGTCTATTTGAGTTTGTTATAAGAGATATTTTTTGAGTTTTTTTTTTTTAAATCCCTCCCTTTATAGTTACTTGTGGACTTCCACAGCTTGGCTATTAGTTCCCATATGTAACAGATTGTGGTCTCTTGCCACCTATATGAAAGAAAATATAATTTATGCTTACCTGATAAATTAATTACTTTTATGGTTGCGAGAGTCCACGAGCCCCCACCCTTTTCTTGGGGTTGTTTTTTTTAGGCACATCTTTTTTTTACTGCTACTTTTTTCGCTCTTACTCCTTCTTAAACCTCACTGCTTGGCTATTAAACTTAGGTATGTGTGAGGTGGGAGAGGTTTTATAGGGCTCTTGGAGTTTGGGAAACTTTGCCTCCTCCTAGTGGTAGTAATGTATATCCCATATGTAATAGATGGTGGACTCTCGCCACCATGAGATAAATTAATTTATCAGGTAAGCATAAATTGTTATTTTTCAAAGCTAAGCAGTCATTTTACTCTTTGCTACCAGTAAACAAAAAAGTAAAGACACATAAACAGAAGTGATGTGACCCCTTGACTGCCCTTCACTTTATTTTCCATATATGTAATACATTGAGGAATATGACCTTTAACATTTAGCCAACACTCAAGGGCTTTAAAACTGGGCATTTAAGTGTCCAGTAATTTTTGTGAAGATTTTACTGGACAGCCTACTAAAATACTGGACACCTGGCAACCCTACCTGTGGACCTATTTAAAAAAAAAAAAAAAACACGCCAGGAAGAAGGGTTTGGGTGGTATTAGATATAAAGGGCTTTTCAGAGCAGCAAAATAAATATTTATTAGGTGAGCATAATGTTGAAATAACTGATTGTGTGCACGCTGCACAAAATTAGTCAAAATAAATAAATAAACAAAATAACGTCAAGTATTTCTGAAAATATTTTTCTACCTTCTCTGGCTCCCTCTGGTGGTTGTTTAATGTAACAAACAAAATGAACAGTAACTTCCTTGATTCCTTCCAAGCAATGTGTTAATTTACCAATAGGTTGTGGATGTTTTTTTTGGGGGGGGGTTGTTTTGTTTTGAGTTTTTAGGGGGAATCCATAAATTATTAAATGACAATTTAGCAGAATAAAGTATCAAAGTCAAATACTAATCAATACATGTCCAATGATATTTAATACAACCAAGCAGAAATAGTGCTAGAAAATGAGTAACATTTTTATACAAAATCAGTCAAGAAAATATTTAATCACTGAAATGTGTTCCTGCACTTATCTATTTATTACACAGTTTATCTTTGGCTGTATTGAACAGCCATTTATACACAACACAGAATATAAGATGAACGTAAGGAAGCACTAATCAAAGGTCTGTTTGTTTTGTATGACTTTATTAACTGTATTTTACAGATATTTCCATATTTTCGTCTGTAATTCTCAAAGAAAATGGGCTAACGTGATAGTAGAGATCAAAGGCAAATTGCCTTATATTACAATGTATAGGCTTTATAAACTTGGTACATTTAGACATACTCAGAACTAATGCCTAAACAATTTAGAGTGAAGATGTATATATTTGGCATTGTACTTTGTTTCGAAAACATGATTTTACTAGCAAGGTTTCAACACTGTAACAAGCGGTAGACCATCAAAACACCTGTGGAACACCCGTCTTCACAACTTTGCAATGTACGAAGAGAATTTGAATGATGTCAGAGAATTTGGTCAGTATGTGTGTATTATATATACTGTATTTAAAGGGACAGTCTAGAAAAAAATAAACTTCCATGATTCAGAATGGGCATATAATTTTAAACAACTTTCTATTTTACTTTTATCCTCATTTTTGCTTTGTTCTCTTGGTATTCTTAGTTGAACGCTAAACCTAGGTAGGCTCAAATGTTAATTTCTTAGCCCTTGAAGGCCGCCTCTTATTTTAATGCATTTTGACAGTTCTTCACAACTAGAGGGCATTAGTTCATGTGTGCTATATAAATAACATTGTGCTCAGGCACGTGAAGTTACCTAGGAGTCAGCACTGATTGACTAAAATGCAAGTCTGTCAAAAGAACTGAAATAAGGGGGCAGTCTGCAGAGGCTTTGAAACAAGGCAATCACAGAGGTAAAAAGTATATTAATATAACCGTGTAGGTTATGCAAAACTGGGGAGTGAGTAATAAAGGGATTATCTATCTTTTTAAATAATACAAATTCTGGTGCAGACTGTCCCTTTATTATAAAACTGCATAATATATGTGTGTGTTTAACTATATTTTGAATATCACAAGAATCAGAGTATTTAAATAACAATAATATATATTAAATAACATTAAAACCAAAAATAGTAACTGCTGCAATACTAATAAGAATCATAATGCATTTCGTACAACTATGAATATGTTTTCATATTTATCAAGTCAACCAATTAATTTACTTTAAAGAACGTGTATTATTTATTATTTTTGTATGATTCCCCACAAGAACTATAAAGACTTTTATGATTCAAATAGAGCATACAATTTTAAACAACTTTCCAAATTACTTCTGTTATCAAATTGTCTTCATTTTCTTGGTATCCTTTGTTGAAGAAGCAACAATGCACTACTGGGAGCTAGCAGAACACATTGAGTGAGCCAGTGACAGGATCCTTATATTTGCAGCCACCAATCAGCAGCTAGCTGTCAGTAGTGCATTGCTGTCCCTGAGCCTACCTAGGTATGCTTTTAAAAAAAGAGATATTAAGAGAATGAAGCATAGAGGATAGAAGCATTTTGTAAAGTTGTTTAAAATCGTATGCTCTTATCTGTGTCATAAAAGAAGATTTGGGATCTCATGTTCCTTTTAAGAACACATTTGTTTGAAAAACTGTACTTTATGTCACTATGCAGGATTCAAACAGCCCATTTGGCAGCCAATACTAATACACCTTCAGAATTTCAACCAATGGGGGACCTTTAGAAGACTGGACCTAGCAAGGAAAGTGCCCCTTTGAGAGATGGCGCCCCTAGTGAGCTGCATATATTGCTAAGAAGAAATCTTCCTCTGGTAACAAAGCTTTGCTGCCCTACCTGACATGCCAAGGAATATATGAATGCATTACAATGCAGAGGTCACTGATGGAAAATGATTTGATATCTCTAGATTGGAGAACCTATTTTTTCAATATAGAACAGTGTTATTGGTGTATTTTTTTTTTTCTTTTCACACCCCAGCACTATTTACTAACGTATATGTTTACTAACAGAGAAATTTTATTACACATCAGTGCCCCCCCTAGAGGGGGTGTGTGTGCGCCCCAGCAGTGAAACAGTTAATAAGGGAACCTCACCTTGTAATCTGCATTGTGAAGTGTTTGCTAATTGGTCTAATTAACTGTTTCACTGCTGGGCCGCTCACAAAACTGGCCTTAAAGGGACACTCAAATCAAAATTAAACTTTCATGATTCAGACAGAGAATGCTATTTCAAACAACTTTGAAATTTACTTCCATTAACAAAATGTGCAGTCTTTTTTTATGAATGTGCAAGAATTCACAGAATATACGTATATGTATTTGTGATTGGATGATGGCTGTCACATGATACAGTGGGAGTGGAAATAGACAAAACTTCTACTACTCATTAGAAGTTGAGACTAAGTGCTATTGAATTGTCTTTTTATTGTGCATTTGTTGATTATGCAAATATACTGTATACACTGTTACACATATATCTAATGCCTGGCTTTACAATGAGCAAGCTTCTAATAGTCAGTAAATATTATGCATCTCTATAATCAAGGCTACAATTTTCTGAATGTTAATTGCTACAGTGAGCATGTGATAGAAATAACCAGCCACTTGTAATGACTGGTTATTTATCGCTTGCCAGCAAACTGGCAAATTTGCCTGTGTAGGGCGAGCAATAAATTAGCTCTCCACTTGTAATCTAGCACTAAAATTGGGTCACAATGATAATTAATAATTATTTATCAGCTGTCAGTTATCAGTTAAAAGCCAATACTCATTAAAAAAGAGCAATATTATTATTATTTTAGTAGTAGTAGCAGTAGTATTATTAAAAAAAAAAAATGAGGTCACTACAAGATAGGGCGTGTATCTCCTGGATCTTGCTACTAAACTAAAGGATTTGTATTTAAAAAAAAAAACTTTGCCAATATAAGATAAACGTATTTTAAAACACTGCTTATACAGGTACAAATATCCAAATCTGGAATTCCAAAATCCAAATTTATTCTGAAATCCAAACTTTTTAATTAACATTTTTTTAAATAAAAGTATCAATTATTTTTTTATTCTAAATTTTAAAATGTTATTTTTATTAAAAACAATAAATATTACCTTTCTGATTACAGTACTGTACCTATCTCTCTGATGGTACTATGTATACAAAATGATTAAAAAATATATAAAACTACATTTTTGCTTACATGTATAAGATGTATTGTGACATGTTAATATTAATTAAATTACATAAAATATTCTCCAAATTTTATTGATGCAAATAATCAGAGATTCAAGATATTCTGAAATCCAAGCTTTTTCCGATCCCGAATGTTCATGGTTTAATACATTTTTTTTAAAAAATCAGACAGTGTAAATTTCAGTTTTAATATAAATTGTAATTAAACTATTTTAAATTTAAATGCTAGTTAGTGCACTATCCAAATGAGTTCTATTGGCATCAGCAAAATACTAATTATTCCAAATCCTGTTGTGTAAACCAATTAACTTTATTCTAAAAGTAAAATAGGATATCATTGATACATGGAGCTTTTGAACTGAAAACAAACCAATATTGATTTTAAATTAACATTTATGATAAAATGCTGTTACAAAAAAACTAAATATTCTCACCCCCACTGTTTTCCTCATTAGTACAAAATATGAGTATTTAGAGATGAAGAAAAACATTCTTTTTTATCATTCACCTTTACTGGGCAGGTCACCACCCCTATGAAGTGTGACCACTTCACACCTTGTGTTTGCACAAGTGCCACAGTCACCCTCCATCTGTGTCCCTCCTGGAATGAAGTGTCAACTTGGGAATCTTGTTCTGAACCCTTCTATCTGTGTATGTAACCCTACAGTGCCCTGCAGAAGAAATCTGACCCCAGTGCCCACAAGCTGTGATAGACTTGTGCCAATCATGTGTACAGCAGAAGGAGACTTCATCAATGACAGTGCAAGTAGCACACCCTATTGTGCAAAATAAAAGCATGGCACCTAATGAACCCACTGAAAATACAAGGAAGAAAATTCCTATTATGTAATAAAGAATAAACCCTGTTTATTTCCCCATACAATAATAATTATTATACTTTATGAAGCACCAACATATTCTGCAGCGATGTCCATGTGTAATTAGACATAGGACTCCCTTTTTGTCTTACTATTTTTTTAATTGCTACATCAAATGTTTTTATGATACAAAAAATAAGTCCAAAATCCCAGAAAGCTTTATGACCATTTAACACCATAGCTGTTAGGTTTGGAACATATTGTAATGAAATGTGTAGCTTCTCTTATTTAGTCACAAAGATAGACACATATAAGTGGGACAGGCTGGTAATGTAGCTATCCATTTACTGACCAATTTACAGCCAAACAGATTTTTTTCATATTAATACATTTATAAGAACCTAATTTGCAAACAAAATTTCTCTAATACATTTATGGCTCTTGTTTATTATTAGTATACTCATTATGTTCAGTAGGAGGCACTGTTCCAATTCTCCTAATATATCCATATTTTAGGCTCCATAGAAAAGCATTAGTGTTTGGATAGCACTCTGTTACAGTGTAAGGAAGGGACTACATTTTGAAAATCCAAAATGTATAGTTTTTTCATTTTTCCTTTTTTTTTCCTTTGCTTAAACCTCACCATAAAATACTTACTTTTATAGCATTGTTACATCTCCAAAGTTCAGCTGCATACTCCATACTCTTTAATTATAATTTAAAAAAAAATCAACTGTCTGTCTTTGAGACTCCATAATAAGACGATTTGCAGTAACAGTGCATACAATCAGTGGATTCTCAGTTTAATATGCTTTATTAAAGTCCCTGCTGAAGTTCTGAAAACAATTAAAGCCTAAAAATAAATATATATTGCTGATGTTTCTTAACTTGTGTGACACACTTAAAATAAATATCTTTAAATTAAAAAAAATGTAGCAGGCAAATAAGAATGCACTTTTTAAACACATTAAATAGTTTTTTTTAAAGTCTTTTTTTGTGTGTGTATAAATGTGTTAGGAAAACAGCTTATTCTGTTTTAAAGTTGACTGGTCAATAAGGACGGTTTCCTCAGCTCTATTGGTAGTCCGTGACACACCCCACCAACTGTACTAGCCATAGCATAAAGTTAAAGTGGTTTTATTAATGCCGCCCCCCCTTATCATCCCCTTATTTGGGGGACAGGGGACTGAGTGACAATGGTCTATGGACAGAGTTGTTGTAGCTGTTCCTTGGAGTTATAGTGGGTGGAAGCTGAACTGTGGTAATTCCACTGGAGGGGTTGGGCAGTCTGGGGTTTTGACTTAGAGGTTCAGGGGTATAGCTAGAAGAGAAAGGACAGTGACACTCAGTCAGCCAGCACATGGGGGTACAAACTATAAGTTTATGGTGCTGTTGAATTCCTGTAGAACCACCACTAATTTGTGAAAACCTGGAATCCATGTTCCTGGTCTGCTTTGTTGTGACTAGTCATTCTGCCATCAGGTACATTTCATCATACATAAAATAATAAACACCTTGTAATTTCAAGATATTTATGTTGTGTTCCTATAGAATAATATAGCAGCCACATCTTAATATTAAAAAAAAAATCTTGTTTGCTGCAATTGTTTTTCAACAGCCATCCCCTCCATTTGCCTTATATAGAGAAGCCAATCCTGACTTGTGTCTGCAGACAACAAGGCTAGTTATAGTTGTTAAGTTAGTATAAAATTAATTATTTTGCAGGTATTATCAGTTGAAGCCAATTAGGGAAAGATATGTAGTAGGGTTAGCTTTGAGAAGGTAGCATGTCTGAGAATTATAAAACTAACCATTTTTAGAGCTAAAATATATGAAAAGGGTACAAAATAGATAAATACATGGCAACTGTGTTTGTTGTCCCTTTAATAGGTTCGCTGTATTAAAAGAAATTCTATCATTCATATTATTATATTATTATTATTTATTACTATTATTACTGTTATCAGTTATTTGTAGAGCGTCAACAAATTCCGTAGCGCTATAAACATAGGCATGGTATGCAAGGTAACCATTTATAGGGAATAAGTGGATAGAGGGCTATACAGTTACATTGTATCCTCAGACATTTTGAAAAGCAGGTTTGCCTCAGAGGTCAGGATAAAATTAGGCCAGCAAGGCAGAAACATATACAGTTTAACTTGATAAACACACATTTCTAAGGTGATATTAACTTATATTTATTGTGCAACAACCACAGTTATCTCATATTTCAGCTTGGAAGAGACCCCCTACAATTACCCCTCACCATGATCTACTAATTATCCTGCTCCATCAGCCCTTGCCACAATTCCACTTGCTTTCCATGGTCCTCCCTCTTTTCTTGTAATTAATATTATAAAAAAAATTTTTTGAGATCATAATTTTTTTATTTTATTGAGGAATTATAGAAAAAGAAACAATACAAAGTTGTGTACATAACGTTTACATCATCAAATGTAAAAGATAAGTATACCATTATATTATTACTTGGGATTTAATATTATAATTTAACTAGTGGGAAAGCCTGCCAAGAGGGCAGTTTATTGTGGTGACGGAACCACCGAACCACCCTGCCAATTTCGGAAGGGCAGTCTATTGTGGTGACGGAATCACCCTGCCATTTTTGGAATACACATAAATGCAGCTTACGCTGCATCCGGGTGGATTCCGAAAATGGCAGGGTGGTAAAAGAATCCACCTGGATGCAGCTTACACTGCATCTAGGTGGATTCTTTCACCACCCTGCCATCCAGGTGGATTCTTTCACCACCCTGCATTTTTGGAATCCACCTAGATGCAGCTTATGCTGCATCCCGGTGGATTCCGAAAAAAGCAGGGTGGTGAAAGAATCCATCCAGGTGGATTCTTTCACCACCCCTTTTGCTCTCTCTCCCCCCTCTCTTTTGCTCTCTCTCCCCCCTC